>OENT01000741.1:0-66723 GCA_900239685.1 Rotaria macrura | reverse complement strand
AAATTCCCCGAGGAGGAGTGCAGGAAAATTTTTCAATGGAAAAAACCTGTCTCTGAAAAATTTGAAACATATAGAGATCGATTCAAGTTCTCCTGCTCCTTTCAAATACTGTATTTTTTCGGGATTAGACTACTTATTTCGAAGTAAAAGGTGGCTAAACACAAGTAAAAAGTGTACGAAATCGTACCCGAGAAGAGTGCGCTTCTGAAATTTTCTAGTGGCCATAGTTTTTTTACTCTGCAAAATGTATGATTTTGAAGCTTTTGAAAAAGGCTATCAAATGAGTACAACCAGAAGTATGGTTACTCTAACGTTCAGGTTCAAATGTTTGT
The DNA here is from genome assembly GCA_900239685.1 of Rotaria macrura. Taxonomy (NCBI): domain Eukaryota; kingdom Metazoa; phylum Rotifera; class Eurotatoria; order Philodinida; family Philodinidae; genus Rotaria; species Rotaria macrura. The sequence continues at coordinate 66,391 of OENT01000741.1, read as the reverse complement.
TGAAAGTTACTGGGATAAATGACAAATATAGAAAATATACTAATAGTACTGCTTAATACATTCAATCTTAATGTAATCTAGCTTGATAATGAATTAATAATTTATATACAGAATTGAAGCCCTTTTCAAGAGCTATCAAATTCATCATTTAAGAACATATTATCTCATATATTCACACTAGAATTACGTCCACTGTTCACGGATCAATTGTTCAATTATTGAAGAAAAATGTTTTTTTTGTTTATAAGTTTTAGCCTTCAAAATTCAATCAAAATCTTATCAGTTTGGTACCAAAGTGTTAGTCTTGGCGTATGCTCTTTTCGTTGGTATAAAATTGAGTTGGGTTCGTCTGAGAAAATACTAAAGGACCAATTCATGGTCTTATGCGTCCCCGTCCTTTAAGTTTGATTCTTTCAAGAACAAATACTAGAGTAAATATATAAATTATCGGATCTGTCCAAAATTTAAATACTTCCTTGTGATAATGAATATGGATGCACATGAATATTTAATAAAATTAAATAATTATAAATGACATTAACAGAGCTAAGAATTTTATTGCCAAAATCGATAAGGATAACATTCATCATATTATTATGATTCCTCAATATCGTATATCATCATTACTGTCAAACACTTACAAACCTAAACCTAAACCGAATGTTAAAATTATATAGTATATTATTTGTGATATTTTGATTTTGAATGTAAAGTAATCTTAACTGCATTTATTTTCTTCGGATTTCATTTAAGATATCTGTTTACGTTTTGTACATTGTTCCTATGAAAAAATGATATATACAAGATTTTTATGTATGGTCGGATTTTGTAGGTTTTAGTTATTCTAATTATTGAGTCGATGTATAAATACTTGTTGAATGATTTTATTCGAAGCTAATAAACCAGAAATCGAACTGGTGAGCGAAAAGACACATATTTCTTCTATCTTTTCGTTTGAGTTATAAATGGTTGAATGTCATAGTTCTATTTCAATGACTATAAGTGAGTCAACGGAAGAGAAGAAAATGTTATCGAATATAATAAAAAAAAACTGAGTTGTTACCATTTTAACACTTGTGATACATGATCAAGTACGCGTCAGAAAAATGACAATTGTATTTTTTCCTATCGAAATTGTTCACACGATGCAAGAGTTTTGAGAAATCGATTCTTTTTCTATGACTAAGATTTAAATTTAATATGAATCTGATTGAATTAACTAATTAATTTATTCCATATTCAACGTCTGTTACTGTATCTTTGCCATTTTTTCTTTCTGCTTCTCTTATTTAGCAATAACATGGCTGATTCACTTTTGTCTCATTCTGTGTTTGTTGTACTGTTGTTCTATAAGGTTGCATTTCTGCTTATTATAAAGATGTGAGGAGGGGTATAGACAACGCTACGGCTAAAGAAGAATAATCGTTAGCTGCATTAGAATTGAGTGACGGTAAACGAAGAATAAGAGAAGAAGATGAAGAAAAAAATGAAGACACAGAAACACGGAAAAAAAGCTATTTTGCATTCTCTAACAAAACATTTTTCTCGCACATCTTTTCTTCTGACTTCAGAATCTTAAAACGTGATGTGAGATACATTCCGTGTTAATCTTGTCGTGAGTTTATACAATCTATGATTATTTAATATTTATATGTTGAAAATCAGTTACTAATTAAATTCAACCAAATCACAATACATTGGCAAGACATTATTTTAGATAACATGATCAAACATCAAACGATTATTTTCCTATTCATCTATACTGACAATATTCCTTCTATTTAGAATCAAACAAAAAGTGAACGGAAATAGTTTTGTCTTTCACCGGCTTTCTTTTTCTTTCATTGTTCTCGTTAACTTCGTAGAAATGACCAACATTTTGTTCAATGCTTCAAATAGTTATCTTAGGAATTTAAAAGAAAATATTTCTTGACATCATGTTGATTTGTTTTTTTTCTTAGAAACTCTAGAATTAATTCATCAACTACACAAGTATTATTTAAAAAATTTCTCTCCATTCATATATATAATATATAAATATAATATATATATATATATTATATATATATATATGTATGTATATTTGTTCGCATCGCAAAAAAAGAATTAAATAACAATCGATCATGATTATATGTAAATTCAAGTAAGCGATACTACCTTCCAAAGTCCAAGATTTTTTCGTGTTGTCTATCGGTTTTTGTGATCTTGTCATACATGTAACTTATGAAAGTTTATAAAAAAGAACAAGGTATATTCATTTAAGCAGGAAAATAACATTTACATATATTTAATTCAATCGTTTTTCTATGTTGAATAGCAGAGACATAGAATTTACTTTTACATGCATACTACAAAATCATATTTGATTATTCATTGGATTTCATGCATACGAGCGTATTTCTTTTTATTCTTTCTTTTATATAACCATGTATAGAATATTGGTGGTAGAATGTTTTTAGAGACAAATAAACACAGAAATTGTGAAGTGTAAGTTTCTATATTCTTTATTTATTTCAATCAATCAAAAACATAATATGAACAATATGGAAAATTAGCAACTCATACGTATCTAGATGATGTAAACAATGTTCTTATTTCTTTCGTAAAATAATGAACGAGAGAGCCACTTTTTCTATTATTCATAATACTCATGATTAATGTTATCCGTGAAATAAGTTATTTTTCTTCTTCCGTTCTTTCATCTAGAACTGTCAACGTTTTCAGATGGTCGATCCTATTTACTAGTATGTTTTTGTATCCTTCGAAGTAACATAATTGATCATTCTATTCTAGTTTCATTTGTGATCATCTATATATTCGTCACACAATTATCTAAAGCTAGTTTATATGGTATATTTAATATATTTACAGTTGATTTTAATGATGATTCATTTAAAAATTCGTATGATCATGTCAATCGTACGGATGAAACTCATGTATTTCTCGAAGATTTCTCTCATTATGAAGTTGAATTGTCAAATAGTCAATTCAAAATTTTTTTTGTTCAAACATCTGAAAATGAAGATATTCTATCACGACATGCTTGCTCAATTGAATCGGCTGCTCGTCTACATTCGAATGATTTTATATATGTTTTAATGCGTAGTCAATATGCTCATTTACAAAAAGGTTCATTCAATCGTTTACGTCGATATAGTAACATACGTTTTGTACATTTCAATGAATATGATATTTATTCCGGTACAGTATTATCACGATTAAATGAAACTAAGCGTAGACAATTTATTCATTATTTTGCCATATCACACATGAGTGATTTTATTCGTACAGCACTTTTATATAAATATGGTGGAATCTATTTTGATCTTGATGTTATTCCTTTACGAACATTTTCTCTATTTTCAAATACTGTTGCACTCGAATCAATCGATAATGTTAATGTAGCTGTTTTAGCATTTGAAAAGCAACATTTAGCATTAGATATACAAATGGATATTCAATTGGCATCTGTTAATAGACAATTGAATGCTTTTTGTTGGAGTTGTATTGGTCCATCTGCATTATCCAATGCATTGAAACGGGTTTGTGATGAGAAAAAATTGCACATACATTCAAAAGATAAATGTCAACAAATTGATATTCAGCCATCATTTGTTTTTTATCCGATAGCTTATCAAGTACGAATTTTTCTTCTAGAAATCAAACAAAACAATATTTCACTTATTTTTTCTTTTCTTTTCCTAGAACATTCCACAATTCTTTCGTCGCTCAAAATGTTCCAGTGATATTGATTATTTAACAAAAAACTCAAGTATCTATTCAATACATTATTTTCATCATATGACGATGAATTTACCAATCGAAAATCTTTCACCATTCGCTTGCATAGCAAATATCTATTGTCCATATGTATATGAACAATTAATTGATCGAAAAGAGTCAACTTTACAAACAACTCGAACATCAGTCAATTTTTTTAAGAATTTAAATATTCTTTTATTTTGCTTAAGTATTTCATTGCTATCTATTTCAATACTTCTATTGACAAATATGTTTCTATCGTACTTGGCTTCGATGCGTGTTATTTTACTCGAATTGCAACATAAACTTCATATTTATATTTGAAGATGAACTATAAGTGACAATAATCAAAATATGAAATTAATTTATATCAGATTTTAATGCTTTGGTGTAACTCGATGTCTTTTCTTTTATTGTAATAAAATACTAGAACAGTAAGTGTCATGGTTTTATTGCAGTTGTCTAATCAGTGTACGCGTATGTATGAGATTGTAGATGTGGAAGTATCGATAGTGATGCAACATTAACTGAATTAGTTAATGTTATGCGTGGCCAATATTATCAGTCAAGATCAATAGGAATCACAATGAATAAACTTTGTTTAATCTTTGTTCAAGAAACATGGTCCTATGATACGATGATGCTATATGATGAAATCTAATTAGTTGAAAAATAAGAATAATTAAAGCAGTCAGGGAATATCTACGTCTATACATTCGACAATTTAAAAATTTGATAGTAGTAGGATGAATATGATATCTATCGAATAATAGAGCTTGAAACTTAATCAAGTGCGAATGAGAACTATTTTCAAGTTAAATTGAGATTTGTTCATTCATATCGTGGCTCAAAGAGTAGAAGTCTCTTGCATTCAAAACCATTTCGTGTTTCTCTTCATAAGTCTATACAAAAGCAAAAGAACTTTACAGGAAATCTGCTACTGTTGAAATAGATACTACTGATATAAATTCTTAAACAAGCGTCAAAATCTACGATTGAAACTTCACAAAAGAACATTCACTATTTCTTGCTACTATACTTGAACACCATGTTAAATTTTAAGAAATCTACATGAAAAATTTTATTCTCTCTGATTCTGATTAACTAATGATCATGTATCGGCTTGTGTCATCAGTACGGCTTGTCCACGTAACGCGCTACTTCGGTGGTGAAGTTTTTGAAAAATGTTTTTTCCGGATCGACCAATCTCGACACGTCATCGGATGCAGGTTTTTGCGCTGATTACGAATTTAATATTCTTTCTTGAAAAAAATCGTGTTTCAGATACCAAAACGACGTTTTAAACTTTTGAGAAATCGTATTTTTAATTTCTCTTGGGAGAAACGTTATCGAAAACGTCTGATTATCATACCATTCGATACAGAATTTAAATCTCTACAAAATGGCACATTTATTTTTAACTTTCACTCCCGAAGACAAAATTTTAATTGTTGTAGATTTTCCAACTTTCTGTACTAATAACGGGGTTCCGGTTCGCCGTAGCTATTTGATTTTTTAAACACAGGTTATATATAGAGAAAAGACCAATCGCTGTAAAAATTAAATAGATCTGAGCACGTTAAGTTACCTAAAATTGATTGACAAAAAAGAGTGTCACAGCGTTACGTTGTTTTTTCTCGCTTTTTATATGAATAACGAGAGTGACGAGAACATTCTTTTTATCATTGAAAAGCTCTTTTCATGCTCTACATACTTGGTTCCAGGGCTAATTTGTTTGGAGACCGTTGTTTGCAAGGAATTGAAAGATGAGTCAGAGGGTTGTAAATTTAGGGTCCTTCTGTGTCACAGTGTTACGTGACTATAAACCATTTCTGTAAACTATAGAGTTCAACCTAAAAATATCAAATTTATAGTTTAGATAGAAGTTGTCGAGCTGCGTCGAATGGCGTTTGAATGAACTTTCTAGCTATTATTGTTCTCCAGATATTTCAAAAAATGATTGCCAAAATGTCACAGCGTTACGCTTGGACAAGCCGAGTAGCAACAAGACGCTCATATAAACTAAATTGAGTCGGAAATTTCGTCTTACATATTCTTTGTGAAACATATGGCATGATAAAAGTCAGCCAATTCATTTTCCTATGATCTACAATCATAGGAATATGTTGATAACAAATTATGAGTTCACTATTTCTTTCGTCATCATTACTCATTTTAATTAAACTGATGTACAAAAACGACATAGCTTTTGAAAGCAAAGACTAATGTTGTGAACAATACACCTTCGCTTTCAATAACATGATAACCGTTAATCTCATGGTTACAGTAACATCAATAATTTAAGCCGCTTCATCCTTCCGATTAGATAATGTTGTCACTAGTTCCTATCTAACTTTTAATGTTATTATTTACTACTCTTCTATGTCGTAGTAGTTTCCCTAGTTTTGTTGAATTAAAAGTCGTGTGAATAGTACCCTTGAACGTACACATACCAAGGTTGAGACATTCAGCTAGAAGATTATGAATCGTTCTCCGGAAAAAAACGTCGGGGATGTGTCAACTTCAGTTTCTCATCCTCTAAACTTGAAATATCTTCATCAACTACACTTCAAGTATACAAGCTAAATGGTATGAATCTCAGCTACTTTCAATAATCATATACTTGGCAATCGAATGAGATTTATGTTTAAAATATGCTGTAGATAAAGTTAATTTTCGAAACAAGACAAATGACTAAGAACCAAGAACATTGAACAGCCAGCAACTGTAAATCCAAAAATTCGATTCTGTCTTTCAGTAGACAACAAAACAAATAGTATACACTAACTGAGATAGGTTCTCGTGTGTAGTACGTTTCAAATATTGACCTATCATCCTTTACGTATTATAATAAATTCTGTTCTCCTAGTTTCCATTTAAAACCATTGACTCACGATCATGGTTGATTAGATTTATCAAGTTATAAGTATTCAATAAACTCAACAATTATTTTTCATCGTTTATATGCAAGTATACCTTTTACAGCTTTTCATCATACTTATGTAGTTGTAACAAGGTACACTTATTTTTTTTTATTGATAATGGTAAAAGATAATAGTTAACATACAAAGTGTAAATCAAAGAAAGATATTACACAATTAGGACTCGACTATTTCTTATTTTCTTCAAAGGTTTCAGATTATGAAAGGTAAATATGAAATAAAAACTACGTGATAACTTGATCAGTCACTGTGATTGTTACGTATTTGATGTTAAAATTGAGTTCTTTTTGATTCAATAGAGAAACTTACAAATTATTTTCCCATTGCCAATCAATCACTAAAGAGTAGTTAACTGTACTTTCCTAATTACAATCATCAAAAACAAAAAATAATGACCAAATGTCAAAATATAAAATATTTTTATTTCTGCACTCAAAAATCTCATGACAATAAAGACAATGACGTTCATGCTTTCTGCATTACAACTATGATGCGTCATTTGCATGCACGAATCGGCTACGAAAACAAGACATATATAAATAAATTCCTGATCCTAAATCAGAATTAATTTGAGTCCAAATATACTATGGAAATGAAATTGGATATTTTACTTAAAAAAATATGATATCATTATTCAATTTCTAATTCAGGCAAAACACAATTTAAAAATTCGTGAGGTCGTTCGGAATGTACCCAATGACCCGCATTCGGAATTCGAACAACACGATATGAAGGAAATAGAAGTTGAATTTTCGGTAATGATTCGTCACTAAAATATGAAGAGTTAATAAAAGAAATGAATAGGTCAATAAATTTATATTTCACTACTTGATGTAATTTGATTTTGCCCCAGCAATAAACAAAGTATCAACATCAGTTGTTGCATTATCGTATTCAACCGGAAATTCCATTATATCGTTCATGTATTCTTCAATAGCTTCTAAATTTGCTCGCCATACAAATTGCCCACTATATTCATTGTATCCAATAAGCATCAAAAGAAAATCACGAACACTTTTATTCTAGATAACAGATGAATGTGAATATTTTCCATTCATTCTATGAAATACATTCTAATGAAATCAAAGACTAACCTGTCGTAATGTTTCGGATGACGTTTGAAGTATCAAGTCCATCGTACGTCTAGCTTCAACAATATCCTTTGCACTTTGTATTCGATGCAGATTATTGAGTAAAATTCGAGTATACAACGGCATTTCTCCTGCAGATACACTCGTAGTTGGTGCAATATCTACTACGATTAATTTTCGTATAAGTGTCGGCTACATCTAACAAGAAAAACAAACAAAACTACGTTTTTGTCTTAAATATTTACTTTTTCCAGTGCGACAAGCATAGCAGCTTTACCGCCCATACTATGACCCATTAGGATTGTTTTCGACATCTTGTGTTTTTCAATCGATTGAATTAAATCGGCAGCCATATCCATATAGGTCATGGACGTTGTTTGAGGAGAATCACCATGATTACGCATGTCAAGGGCTACTACCTGAATATTTGAAAAATATATTCTGAAAATAAAACTTTCGACTTAATGTTTTCGTACTTTAATTTTTGCTCGTTCACTTATTGATTTTGCTATTGATCTCCAGTTTGTACGTGAACCAAAAAGACCATGTCTAAAATAAGAAATTCTTTTTGCTATTCATTTAACTACAAAACTGCTGCGTCTATTTTTCGAAAGGATTAGTTTGATTCAGCTTACGAATTAGATATTTTCTCTTCTGAAAAAAACTAAACAAACTATCATTGAGAGTTTGTATGAAAACGTATGAACTAAAAGAATAGTATGCACTCATTCGAATCATGCTTTCTAATTGGAATAGTAGTCGAAATAGTTGACTCGTATTTTATAGATTCTAATTACATTATTCCCTTGGTGTTGAATTTAAAATTGAATCAGTTAAAGATTCTTGAATTCGACTTTTACGGTTGTAAGTTATCTCTCGCTCTGACTAACATCAAATCTTGTTGACCAGTAAAGGTTATGTACATACGCGATAATGAGACAACGTTCAGGATCAGCAATAGCTCCTCTCGGTGGTACATATACATCTTCAGCTAATGAAACTGCTTTAGTTGATCTAAATTATTCAATAGATGAATGAACTAGTTTTCGTACGAAAACAAACCTACGATATATGTTGAAATCGATGAAAACTGAATAGAATCATTCGATATCTTCCATGAAGAGATATCAAACCTGAACAACATTTCAAGTACGTATTCATCTGCAATCAGAATGTTGATGTTGGTTTTTGTCGAATTTTCTCCTCATTTTCTGGTTTTATTGAAATAAAAAGTGTACTCATCAAATCCAAGAGAACAGAAAAAAAAGGGAAAATATAACCAAGAGCAAAAAAAACGACGACAACATTTTGGTTCCTTATGTTGCTTTTGCACGTGTTGCTGCACGTTTGCCAACTTGTGCTTGAAAACCAGTTTTGATACCAGAAACAAAGTAACGTGACCGGCAATTGTTGCATAGAAGTACTGATAAACGTTCTTCTTTTTGTAATACCGTGTCAGGTGAGCGACATGTTTTACAAATAACATATTCCTCTAGAGTATGCATTAGAAAAAAAGCAGACATGATGATTTTTTTTCTTCGTCAATGTATCTTACTGATGTATGATCGAAGTACGTTTTCGATTTGTTTCTGTTGAAAACGTCCTTTAATAGTTAATGCATTATTAGCATCGATTGAACCACTTAAAGAAAAAAATATATTGATTGAAATTAGTTTCATACGTATCAAAAAAAAAGGATGATACTGATTCAACATACTTTGTACCCAATTCAGCCAACAAATATTGGTGCAAATGTCTTTCTTGTCGTTTGAGACTAGAAAACAAAGAAGTTTTCTTTTATCTTTTGTGAATTTCGTCTCTATCTAGAATGTCATTTACGATTTGCATATTTCACCAAAGTTAGAAAATGATGTTCGCTTGGTACCAATGCGTGCTACTTGTGGTGGTTTCAGTGTTAATTTTATTTTTTCACCATTGTTAACGTCCGGATTTTTTTCACGAATAATATTAAATACTCGAGAGAGTAGCTAAAATATTAGCGAACAACACAGTAAACACACGATTTCATTATTGCTCGTATATGGGTACGAAAGAGTTACATTCTGTGATCTTACTTGAAGTTTATAATAAATAATTAATTCGTTACACTTCATGATAGAAGAATCATGATCGTTTTGAAAATTTTCCGAAATTAATGAATATTTTTATTCAACTCGTAATTTGCCAAATATTTATAGGAATATTTTGGAAATATTTTAAGCAAATTGATAGGGAAAAGACATTCCAAACAAGGTGATCTGGATCTGGACGATGACTAGTATCTGATGAAACACCCCATTTCATATACATGAAAGAAACGACTCAAGATTCATTACATTTAGTCTTTTTCTAATATTTCCCATAATATCCAAACATGTTATGTGTTTTTTTCGGACAACCATAGAGGTCAAGATTATATCTATAGAAATTTTCGAAATGTTTGTAAAGACAACATCCAAACACAGCAATACTAAAAGACGATTTTTCTTAAGATCTACACTATTTTCTTTGGCATATTAGAGTGGATATTTTCAATTGTAATCCGACTTACATCTTCATAGGTATATTCCCCTTGAACAGATGTTGAATCAGTGTTTGTTTCATCTCCTACGGTGCCAGCTGCATTTTCTTTCTAAATAGAAGAACAATCAAAATGCTTTCCATTGGTTATACAAATCTTATTGTTCAATCACCTGAATATCGCCTTCACCAGTCACTCCTGTTGTGTCAGTTTTTGCTGCTTTCTTTTTCTTCTTTTTACGGAGTGCAAGAACGTCCTCATCTTCATCATCTTCAGCAGCAGCGGCTACAGCACCAGTCAGTTGCTCATCAGTTACATTATCTTGATTCTAGATACAAAGTCATCCGTAAGAAAGTAACAATATTTTCATCTGTTTACGTACTTTGGATGATTCAGTTGCAAAAGCAACATTTTTAGTTTTCTTTTCTTTCGTTGTTGTTGATTGTTCACTGGGAACATTTTCATCAACTTCTTTTTCAGCACCTGTTGTATCATCTCTTGGCTTCTTTTTCTTCTTCTTTTTACTCAAATCGAATATTGACTAAAGAAAATAAAGAATCAGCTTTTATGTAAGATCATTACTAAACTAAAACTCACATCATCGGGCGCATCACCTCCATCAGCCATTATAAATTTTTTATCAATTGATTAGTGAAGTTCTTGTCAAGTTTTTCGGTATTTAAAAATTGATTTCTGATGCAATACAAAGCAAAGTTGTTATTGGTTTACTATTAAAAACAAACCATTCGTACTCACTACTGACCTCTATAATTATATTCGTGAAACAAGTTTGAAAATAATTTTTTTCCATTTGAAGAATCAAATATTTTATTATTTGAAAATCAACGAAACAGTTATTCCTTTTTTCCTATTCGATTTTCAAGACAAATATCTAGCGACGTACGTTATTAAATTATCAATAACTAATTTAAATTTTCGAATAATTTTTAATAAAAACAGTAGGAGAAAATAGAATTTCTCACTGTTATATATTAAGCCAATAAATCGTATTGTTTGTTTTCAATTGTTGACATATTGTGTTTTTACCGTTCTTTCTCCAATTTGTTTGTTTGCTTCATCTGTACTTCATTCTTAAACACAAAATCAGTTCATCTACAAGATATTTCTCCAAGTTTTCATTTTTTTTCTATACGACACTTTATTCTATTAGCTGTTGTTTTGTACATTTTATTAAGTATTTTTTTTTCAAGTCAAGTAAATCGAAACGCACAGGTAGACTTGGCCGAATAATAATATGGAAAATTTTCGTATATTTTTGTTCTGTTTAGTTACAATTTTATTTCATGTGATCATCTTCTTTGTATTTCTTCCATACACCGTATTGATGGTGCTTGCATAAATTATACTTTGAAATTAATAATATTTAAATATAAAAAATAAACTCGAATTTTCTTTTTCCTGTTTGGAATGGCTAAAATTGTGGATTCATGTTGTGTGCCATCATCAATGGCAGTACAATTGACAAAGCCTGATAAAAATAATAATACAACAGCTAATATTGATGATGGTTAGATGAAAACAAATATCTATATAATTCATAAACAGTATTAATTTGATGTGTGTTATTGCTTTTCTTTTGTAGGTATCATTTTACCGTCGGAACATTGTGATGTTATTGAGGATGGAACCGATGAGAAATCTGCATGTGTAAGTTTTTCAGAATGATGAAGGGTCGTATCATGCACGATTGCATATGATACCTTTTTTGACTTTTTGTGCAACCCACAGTGGGAAAAAATAAAGCGTCCTCTTAATGTCGGAAGAAAGTTCTTTATTGGAGACTCTTGATTGTATGTATCATATCCTCAGGTGTAAACAACAGTGCGTATATGAAAAGACACGATGAAGTAAACTGATATGATTCTGACATTCGAATATTCCCATAGGACTTTTAAATTTCTCTCACTATCTGATTGATATTCTCGACTCAAAGATAGAGTACGTGTTGAAGTAAATCAATTTTTCTGTTTTGATCTCATTTTCGACACATATGCAGTGTACATTATGAATAAACAATGATTGGACTACAAATGCAAATAAAAAACACACAGCTGAATATATGGCCATTCTTTTGTTAATTTAAAGCCTTGAAAAGATTAGTCATTACGAATAATAATTTGCACGGTCAATGTTTTTATGCGTTGTTGAATTTGTACGTACTTTGACATGTGCATAAGTAGAACTACTTCAATGATAGCCTCTGGTGAAAAAATGTCATTTTGGTTCATTGAATCTACGAGTATCGTTTTCGCTCTACTTATCTCTAGATATTTCTAACTTGAAATTAGCATTTGTGTACAATGAGTACTTTCGTATCCGTAGGAACGTCATATTGGTAACTTTTTAACAAGTTTCTAAACATCATATCGTGTTCTGTCTACGGATTCGGGTCTATTAATCTAATCTCAATAATATCATAGCTATTGAATAGAAGAAGACTTAAATTATATTCATAATTAATTCAATTACAAATAATTAAAAAAATAAATATTGAAAAAGCCTACAGTCATACATTAAACACTAAAAGATTTCAATGCTTCTCATGTATTATTGTGGAAAAAACCTTTTTTACCAAGAACTTGTAAATTATTTAGACTGGTGATCAGGAAGAGCGTCAGCATTCATCAGGTGGTGAAGACGATGGACATATAAGTAATAATACGGTTATAACGGAAACAACAACTGTTGCTTCGTCATCATCATCATCATTGACAACATCTTCCAATGATGAAATTGATGCATCAATAAATAATAGATCAACTGTTAATAATTCAAATACATCTACTAGTAATGTTCATACAAGTGTTCCATATAAAGATTTTTCAGGTGTTGATACTGAATCATTCATTACAACAACATTACGTAATAATCCAAAAGATCGAACATTACTTTTAACACTCGAAACACTTTTTCAACAATTCATTCAGAACGAAGAACAAAAATCTCATCAATTTCATGCAATGAATTCATGTAAAGGAAATATTATTTTGTTTCTCTCTCGAAAACAATGCTTTTCTTTTGGTTTAATCTACTCATAGATGAACGAATGATTGTTCATCGGGTCGCAGCATTTTTTGGTCTTGATCATAATGTTGATAAAAATGGTCAAGCTGTTGTTGTTACTAAAACACCTAATACTCGAATGTATGTGTATTTTATTTATCTAGTGAAAAACAAGAAAATATTCTTCTCTATTCTTTTAGCCCTAATTTTTCATTTCAAAAATTCATTCCAGAAGATGAACCAACCGAAGTAATTAGTGGTGCTTCAACAATAGAAAATCCAATATCATCAACAAATGCAAATGATATTCCAACTCGTCGTATTTTGCGTCGACATGATAAACATCCTAATCATGAGCATGGCCAACGGAATGGACATAGTGATGAGTATGCAAATCAGCAGACATCTTCAACAACAAAAAATCAACCATTAACCAAACCGTATTCAGAACGTGTAAATAATTATGCTGAAACACGTGCTAGAATATTTAATGAAACGGCAGAATTTTCGAACCCATCATTGGCACATAAGAATGCCAAATCTAATCAAAAGCAACATTCAAATTTCATTCGACCATCTTATCGGAAACAACAACAACAGCAGCAGCAGCAGCAGCAGCAACAACAACAACAGCTGCAGCAGCAACAACATCAGAACAGTTCACAGCAGCATCGTTCTTATACATACCAACATTCACAACAAACAACTAATACCTATATGCAACAGTATCCAACTGGAAAAACAATTGATCCATCTAGTCATATGATTAATACTTCGACAACTAGAAGTAAATATTGACATGATAATTCGTTTAAGAAATAAATTAACTTACACGTTATTGTGAGGTGTTTGAAAAATAGAAAAAGGTTTCCTTTCGAAATAAGAGAAGATGATTGAGTAACACTAGTCGTAAGTCAGATAATTTAATACAAAATCGAGAGTTGATTAACATTGAACCAATTTTGTTATGAAATTTTTGAAACTTTCACTAAGATTATCTCTTTTCATAGACTGTAACTAGAACTTGAAGAAAATACTTCTTAATAGCCAGTTAAACCAGATCAAGATAGTAATTAGTTTTTCCCAGTATCATATTCTAAAATTATTTTTCTCTGTACCTATATTTTTATCGACCTATTGATAACATGTAAATCCTTGGCACTATATACACTCTGTTGATAATTTGAAGTGTATAGATTATAACCATATCGAATCCTTTCGTTGTCCTATCTAGCAATCGAATTCATCTGCTAATATCATATCTTGTTTTTAGCACCATCTATTTATTCCACCCAACAGCCACCATCAGCTAATCTCAGCATACCTCAAACAACGCCCATCTATGGTACGATGGTAGGATCAAACCCTGGTACAGCATCATTACGTCAGCCAGCTGCTACTTTTTATACTCAGACACAACAGCCACCTGTCGATTATGATTATAAACAACAAGTCAGCGGAGCACATATTTATAATTATGTACCAATAATATCTTCAGCAGCATCTAACTTTATTCATCCACAACAACAACAAGCACAACAATTACATGCTCAGTCTACACCTGCAGCAGCAGCAGCAACAACAACAGCTGCTTCAAATCAAGTGTCATCACAACATGGCACCGGCATACCTTTGCCTATTTTAGTTCATCAACAACCAATAGGACCAATACAATATCTATTTCCTGCTCATCCTCTACAGCAACAAGCACAGCCTCCACCACCTACGAATTCTTACTCATTAACACCAGACGGACAATATGTTCAGGTAAATTCACATCGAAAATACTGCTTGTTCTCGAATGACGAAAAAACCTAACTCTTTTCTACACTCTTTTCTTTCCTCAAAAGATTTTTCGACCAGATACTTTATCCATACCGGGACCACCATCAGTCATTGAAACTAATCATACCCATCATCATCCTTATTCTCAAAATCAACCTTGTCATCATCATGCTATCTCTCAGCAACAACAACCACAGCCACAACAACAAGTCCCACCGTCGCAGTCGAACCTTGCTCCGCAACCACCACCTTTTGTTCGAATATTTCCCACAGGCACACCAGGGAACGTTACCCATCCATTTGCCCCAGCAGCTTATCAAACACCTCCACAATCACAAACAGCATTCGTTCAATCAGGTTAGAAACTGTACACGACAAAATAAAAGAAAAATTTCTATCATCATTCCAACGAAATATAATACTTCTGATTTAGGTACTATTTCTGCACCATCTTTTATGATTCCTCCTCCTCAAACTGCAAATAGTATCCAATCCTATCAAACGTTTGATAACGGTATACCATATAATACGTATGGTCCAACAGCAACGACGCCCGGCAAAACAAATATGAATAATAGTGGAACATCTGTACAATATGTAACAAATCATTTATCAGCATTAAATTTACAAAATCAACATGATGACTATCAAACGCGTTTAATAAATAATCAACAGACACGATTTTCTCATTTGAATGGTTCAACAACAAATAATCAACAACGAAATTTCATGGGACGACCATTAGTTCAATCACCTAATAGTTCAACAGCAACACCTCGTATGACTATGTATTCAACATCAAATCAACCATATCGTCAGACCCGTCCATTAAATATATCAACTTCTGATAAACAACAAATACCAACAATCGAGAATGATCCGAAATCACTAACATTAACACAACAACAAAATACTTGCGATAGTATTCCGCTGGCCGGTCCAGCACAAGGTAAGCATTCATGTTTGGCAATTTTCTGCATGAATAATTATTCTCTTTCTTTATTTTAAATATTCAGATTGATGAAACCACGGATCTTCTTTCGACGCACATTCGCACACATACATATAACCGAGTCGATAAAGTCTTTCTTCTCTCAAAACAACAGCAGACGGCCCGGCCACAATTCACTAGTCAATCATCTCTCTTTTTCTTCTCTTCTGCATATCTCAGGGTCCGATAGCTGTGTGACGTGTGTGTGTATCTATGTGCCTTTTATTCGCTACTCTGTGAGAATAGTCTCGGATCTCGATTGCGTCTGCGTGTGTATGTGTGCATGTGTAGATTGTTGACAAATGGGCAATGGCATAGACTGATTACTTGTATCTTCCTCTTTTCTATCTTTCTCTCTCTCTCTCTCTTTTTCTATCTCTTTCATTTCACATTATCATTCGTTCTTTCTCTTCTATATATTTTTTCTTTTTTTTGTTGTTCTACAACGACGATCATACATACGAACGGCAGAAAAAAAGAAAAAGAAACAAAAGACATATTTAAAAAAACAACAAAAAGTCAAACATCAATCTTCTTGTATACTAAGTGTAATTTGTTTGTCTACTTTTTACATATCTACGAAAGATTCAAAAAGAAAAAAAAACAAATCATGATAGAAACAAGATCAATTTTTTTTATTAAAATAATCTTCTCTCACCGATTAAGTGTATTAAAAATAATATGAAAAGAATAATTTGTTATGAAATTCATCGCTTGTTGTTTTTCTATTTCTTATAAACAATCGATTCTCTAGTTTGGTCAATATGAATATAAGATTGAAATGAAGATTCGGATGAAATGTTATTCTATGTCAATAAGATTCATGTGAGACCAAAGACTGATTCTTTTTGGCTCTATCTTCTTTATCATTTGTCGCCTTTGACATAAGCAATAAGAAAAAAGATCGATACAACCTTATTTTTCTCCAGAATACTGTACTTACATATCTTGGTATCTCGCTGTGTTATTTCCTTGTTTTTCTCCCGACAGATTTCTTCAATACGATAGACATACGATGCCGTTCTCTCAACGTTATTTGGATCGAAAGGTATTTATCCAAATGTAAACATAATTTGATATTCCCTTAGTTACAAGCTCAAAAAAAGCCTAATCAAATTTATTTCGAATAGATTATCTTTAAGAAAAAAATACCAAACTCTAATTTCGATTTCATCTATTTATGATTTTCATCTCATCATCACCAGGTTGACAATAAAATACAAGGAGTGAATATGGGTGGTGATATGTCTCTTGTTTTACCACATCTCTATTTGGGATCACTAAAAGATCGAACCAATAGTTCATTGATGGCTAAAAATAATGTGAAACGTATTTTATGTGTTATCGATATGCCAGATATAATCGTTCACAAAGACGAATATAAACCAACACATATATTAAATATTCAAGCAGCTGATGCACAAGAACAAGATCTTGCACAATATTTTGAAAAATGTATTGAATTTATTCATCAAGCAAGAATTGAACATGAAAACATTCTTGTTCATTGGTAAACAATAGAAGGAAAACAAAATAGATCTTTAAGTTTGATAGAGACTTTTCTATTTCTTTTTTTCGTTATAGTCAAGCAGGAGTATCGAGAAGTGCAACGATTGTTTTAGCTTATCTCATGACCATAGGAGATTATGATGTGGACAAAGCTCTTCAAATTGTGAAAGGTGCCAGAGGTTATATTCATCCGAATCCAGGATTTTTATCACAATTGAAAAGATATTACACCAATGATGTTAAAAAGGTATGTTGTTCTTGACTATCATAACAAATGCATACTAACCATTCTTTGCGTTAGAATTGGTATCGTTTAACAAGACGTTATCCTACTTATACAGTTGATAATGATGAAAATTTTGTTAAATATTCCTTAAATATCTATTGGAAACAATTCGAACCAGCTTTTATTGCTGAGCCTGTGTATTGGGCAATGTAAAGTTTTCATTCTTGTTTTCTATGTTTTAATAGTTTTGTTTTCTTCATGAATTAATCTAATTATACAAATCTACTCATATCTCATATATTTTTAGGCCCAAAAAAAGCTCGAAAAAAGATTCGGTAGTCCACTACGAACCGAAGACGATTTGCACATGTGCGAAGAAAATGAACGAGCCTATGAACGAATGATCAGTGGAGAAATATCTTTAAAACAACTGTCAAATAATGATTTGAACACTAATGTGATAGAACAAAATGCACCTTCGAGTATTTGTCTATTTCTGTTTTGTTTCTTTCTTCTTGATAATTGCACGTGTGTACATAATCAGTGTTGTCCTATCCTAGTCGTCGAGCAACTGATCGATAATAATCAAGAACAAAAGCTTAAGCGAATTATAACGATCAATCAAGACAAGCCAGCAACATCTACTGTCGATGAACAAGAAATCAGTTCACATGATCAAAATGTAAATAACAAAATTGTTGCATCTTCGACAACAAAAAGTTACCAAGGTTCAAAAGGCAAAGTCGGTAAATCGAAAATAGTTCATCGTTCGAATACAACACAATCGAAATGAGCATGTTGATTGATATTGCATGACCAGAAAAAGAAGTTGTGTAGTGATACTATCAGATATCAATCACTAATTGTAATACTTTTGATAAAATAATAAACAAGACGCATATTATAAATATGTCAAGATGGTAAAGAAGAGGAAAAAAAAAGGAATGACATAATCATAAGTACGAACCCCTTTATTTTTAAAGGATTGATAATAATGTTCGTCAGAGAATCCTATTTGCCGTTTTTTTCTCTTCTCTCTCTTCTCGTTTTTTGTATTCATAAGTCACTGGTTGGAAGCTGTTGTTTCTTTTTTTCTCTCGTTTTATCGAGTTTAAGTCAATATAAGATACCTTTATGATACCCTGTTGTCATCAGCATAGTGACATGCACAAAGTATAAGTCGTTCGTCGTTTAGTTAAAATAAGAAGAGGAGGGCAAAAGAAGTATACAGGATATAAGATTTTGCATTTGAGTATCAAGCAGGCATATTTATCATGCATTTGTTACGTCAACAACACAATAAGCAATTCATTTGCTTATATATCTGTCTTATTTCACAAACAACATGTATTCCTATTGGAGAAGTTATCCATAATATTCGATGTAGTATTCTACAACAAGATTGTGATATGATTTCTTCGAGTAATGCATTATCAGATTCTATTTCTTCATCGGTACATCCTCCAATTCAAAAACAACAAACAACAAATGAACAAATAACGCTACGGTCAACCATTTCAACATCTGCAGCACTTACTACATCAAAATCGAAATCAAAATCTGATTTCGATTCATTTAGTGACAATCTGAAACGCGCTGCTTTAGTATTGGCTGGCATTGCAATTGCCCTCGGTATTCTTCGTATATGTTTAATGTTATGTAAATCTCGTTCTCCGAATAATTCCTCTACGGGTCGTCATACATCTACGGTTCGACCTCATGTAGCCACAATTGAACATAATCATTTTAAGCCAGATCTACCACCGGAATATGCTGAAGCAGTCACTCATATACACAATGATGGTGGTAAATTACCCACGTATGAAGAATTATCTGACGCAGAAAGACAAGAGCAATCAGCAAATAATAACAATCAATTAGTTTATCAGCACATGTAAAAATTTACTTTTTTATTTTAATATAAAATGTTTTTCTTTGTTTCATGCGTCTGCCTTAACCCTTATTTGATATTTTTACTTTGTTTTTGTTAAGTGATTATGTACAGTGAAAAACAATAATAATATTACATGTAATTATTTATTGAAGATTTTTCGAAGAACAATATTATTTTGAGTAAGGGAAGAAGCAGTTGATATTCATATATATACGAGTTTAAATGCTGTTGGTTTGTGTGTTCAAAGTTTGAAATTATATTTCTATGCAGGAAATACTGTTATTTTGGTGATTTTACAATTGTCTCTATAATTATTGTGCGCACAATGAAGTGAATTGTACAGAAATATTCCTGGTCTTAACCTAATGAATGATTCATACATCATGTCTGTTAAG
Source organism: Rotaria macrura (assembly GCA_900239685.1). Classification (NCBI taxonomy): domain Eukaryota; kingdom Metazoa; phylum Rotifera; class Eurotatoria; order Philodinida; family Philodinidae; genus Rotaria; species Rotaria macrura. The sequence continues at coordinate 46,251 of OENT01000741.1, read as the reverse complement.
AAAGAGAGAGATTTTCTCAAGTAGAAATCGTTACGGTCGACGATTTTTTTCTCATGAACGAAAAGAATTGATGAAATGAATTTCTGACAATTCCCATTCATAGAATAAATTTTCAACACTGATATAATTTTAGTTCGTATAAATCTTTATCGATGTATCAATATCAGATTTCTTTTAATGTTTGCTAGAAGTTCAATGTATATGCATTGCTACAATGTTGTTATTAGAGAAAGATTGCTCATTCATAGAATGATTGTAGAAAGCAAGGAAATACAAATCGGTAATGTATGTAATGTTTCTGATACTACATGTTGATTAATTATACTAGATCATCAATATTAAGTGTTCTTTTAAAAATTATTAGTGTCGATCAACAACAGACTAGTATCTTTCGCATTGATAAAGCAAGAAAAGTCTATCTCAAGGAAAATAATCCAATGTAGTTCATTTAGTATTACATCTTTCGTAAAAAAAACCATCATAGATAGATACATCAGTAGTAACCGTCTCGAGAAAAAATGTCACCAATAAAAATAATCATTCTGTTTACGGCTATAAGAATTCATAGAGATATTTTAAAATATTTAGAATAATCTCGTTATTATTCTTTTTAACAATGACAGACCATTAATGACATGTGTCATTAACAGATGACCATAGTGGGTAAGCGTATCAATCAGATTGAAAATATAAGAATAAATATAGCTAGATCGTTCTTCATGCACAACTTCTGACAACTGTTTAGCAATCGTTAAAGTATCATTTATATCAATAATAGGTAGATTGTTCGTTTGTGTTTAGTATGAGACAATGAAGCATTTGATGAATGGTTTACATCACATGGATATTCATTTCAATCTCTATACTTACATCAAGTATTTGTCGATTGAGTTTTTTCTCTTACCAGTACTTAGTTCATTTTTGTATTCTTATCTTCGTAAGAGACTTGAAGAGGTTTTAAAATAAACAAATGAAAAGGCAACATTGAATCACAGACACCATTACGTAATATAGTACAACTTATAAATAGTTTTCTTTTTAGTACTCATCTTCACATATCAAATGAATATCAATAAGTATGTTTTATAGAGACATATCGGATCTTTTGCTATCGATTTTCATGTCGAATTCATTACACTGACAAAAAGAAACAACCATCGATTTCTACATACTATAGTTTGCAGAACATCTATTCTTATAAACTTACATAGGCATACATTATTCAGAGAAACTATAAATTACAAAAAACCTACACTCGATAATTCTATAATCTGTAGATATTTATTGATTGACGTAAACATATTTCAAGCATAGTATTATATTGACCTGTTCAGTGGCGGATCCACCAGTTAGGCTACCCGGCCATCGCCACCCCCCCCCCCCTGACAATAGAATACCGGCGAAATTTTTTAAACTGTTTCTATGATTCAACGCATGATATAATAGATATTGTAATACGATATTTAATCAAAAGATCTCAGCTTTGATCGTGAAAATACGGTTCAGAATATATAATAAAATAAAATAAAGCTCTCTGGGCGAATGACTAATAGCAAGAAGTAGAATAACAGGATTAGTCATAAATATCATCCATTGACAGTTGATCAGGTACACTTGGATATTGAAACGTAACCAGCAAAAGCTTATGAGAACAAAAAACCTCGAAAAAAACTCAATTTTACAAAGATAGCCTAATTGTGTAGCCAGGGGTATTGAAAACTTTACGGGAAATATCTGATTTTTTCAATATAATTTGACCGAAATATCTAAAACATGTAGTAATGACATGTAACTATTTGGGAATGCCTGCTTGGATTCAGTGAACATGTTAAAAAAACAGCAGCTATTTCATGTCTTGTTCCTAAACATATTGCTGATAAATCTTATGAGAATCTGTTGCCAGAAATCGAACTTTATCAAAAATTTTTACATTGTTGAACTGCTCAACTCAAAGCTGAGTTTGTATTATGGAAAAAAAGATGGACAGATATTGTTACAGAAGATAGTTTCACGTTATTATCGTCTTCTTGTGGTAGCAACCCGAATACAATCAACATGAAACGTAAAGAACAAGTATTTTTACCCAATACAATAATTGATTCTTATGCTGCGAGTCCTGAAGCATTTTATCCGAATATAAAGGTTCTATTGAAAATCTTTGCAACTCTACCAGTGACAACAGCGGCTATACAGAGCGATTATTCTCTTTTCTGAAGTTACTGAAGACTTATTTACGCTCGACTATGTCTGAAACAAGGCTTAATCGCTTAGCAATGATGTGCATTTCTCGAAATATGGCTGTAAATATTGAGGCAGTGATTGATGAATTTGCAAAATCCAATCGTCGACTGGCATTTTAGTTTATTGTGAAAATTTGTCTGAAAAACAATTGTTTTGCTTTCATAAATTTAGTGATTTACTATATAAAACGAAATTAAGAATTCGAAAGATTAAGCATACATTTTTAAATACTTCACAAAAATTCATACTAGCTTGTTTGAAAAAAAATTAGAAATCGCCACCCCCTCTCGAAAATCCTGGATCCGCCACTGGACCTGTTAGCAGTATAATTGCTTAGTGAGAACATGTAAATCTGTCTCAAGATTTGTAGGGAACTACGATATGAAAAATAAATTTTTCTATTCGTAAACTTTGCAAATTTCATCACTCGTGTAGGCGTATACCATAGATACTCATATATTCATAACATACATACAAAAACTCGTTGGAATATTTTTCTTTTGAAGGCAAAGTATTATGTCACTCTTCGACTGCCTAACACGCAGCTAACTCAATACGAACAACTGATAAACATAATTCAACAGTTAGGTTTCACAAATGTGTTTTCTTGATTATTTAATCACATACTCGAGTATCATAAATAACTTTTAATTTTATTCAAACGATTTTCTTTGCTTTTCTTAACGTTTCTGTAGATGACTCCACTTTACAGTCACTTGCCAATGACTATTAATCATTGAAAAACAACAAACATCAATCGATATCTGATATCTAAATTCATTGTTCATATGAATTTCTTTAACTGAGTAGTTATTAAAAATTTATCAGGTAGAAATAGATTTTAATCATTTTCATTTGTCGACAGTTTTCCTATGACCTATCCAATCCAATATAATTTAGGTCATATTATTATTTTATCATCACTTTTCTTATGCAAAAAAAAAGAAATTCATTGATCAACATGTAAAAGATACCAATAATATGGCTTCATCACCTGGTTTAAATTTTCTCATAGCTAAATATCTCCGTGGATTACCGAATCCGAATCTTGCCAATGTAAGACAATCTATTAAAATCTATTGCTACATATGTATATATTTTATTTTTCAGGAATTTGTACAAACACTCGAACAAAATAATGTCAGTTTTATTATTGTTTCAATCAAATTCTAACAAAATAAGAATTTATTCATTCTAGCTTTTGCCGTCAACACGAAATTGGAATGGTGTTGAACGTCAAATATCATATTCAGAATTGGTAAATTAATCGAAACAAAATAAATAATGCATTTCTTTTACTTCAATGCCTATTTTAATATTTAGGAACAACAATATTCACATGTTCCCGACGATCATTTATCTCATCTCCTGGAAAATGTCATGTCTTATGTTGAACAAGGTATTGGTAAACGTTTCGGTTCGTTAACAACGTTTCTTCTTCAAATGGATCCAACTTGTTTTCTTGAAAATAAACAGAAGAAATCATCACGTATATAATTCATACGAACGAAAAGAAACTTGCTAAGAATTGTCGTTTGGTTTTTTTTATTCTTAGATCATAAATATAATATGTTTACCACCGCTTACCATCCATGTAAATATTTAACACATCCAACAAACCGTAATATGCGTAAGGAATTTTTTTTAAAAGAAAGAAAACTTGAGTGTAACTGATAATTTTTCTAATATATTTTTATAAAAAAAAATTTAATAGAAACTATTTTACGTGAACGAGAGTATTTCGGTCGAACATTATCTGTTAAACAATTACCATCGAGTGATTTGTATCAACGAATGAATATGAGATTGAAAGTTATTGCTCATAAAGCATCGATCTATTGCATTGCGTTTGATCGAACAGGAACTTATGCACTATCAGTAAGATATCATATTGAAAAACAAACAAAGCGAAACTAACATTTTCTTTCATTGTTTAGGGTGCTGATGATTTTCTTCTTAAAATGTGGCATGTACGTACAGGTCGTTTATTAGCTACATTTCGTGGTCATTCAAAAGAAATTTGTGATATCGATGTTAACTTCGAAAATACACTTGTTGCTAGTGCGAGTCTTGATAAAAAAGTACGAGTTTGGAATTTGAAAACAACAAAAATGGAATGTGTTTTACATGGACATCAAAGTGGCATTAATGCAACAAAAGTAAGATTTCAGACATCGTTATGAGTTTCTAAAGAAAAACAGAAAATCTTTCTTCTAGTTTTCACCATTTTGTAAAACGGATGATCGATGGTTAGCATCAGTTGGACATGATGGTAGTATTTGCTTTTGGAAATATCAAGTTGGAACAACGGATTTCGAGTAAGAAATATTTCAGCAAATACTAAATTATGAATAAGTTTTGTTACATAAATACCAGATCTTTCGGTCGACACCTAGCTAGGCAGTATAATTTGAAGAAAACGAAAACTTGCATATAGAACTGTTGACACGACTTGCGAAACTGCAATAAAATTTTCCGTTTGATCAGATATTTTAAAAATATTTCTCGAAAACAACCACTTTTATTTCTTCCGCAATATTAAAGCAACGTAGGTTTTTTTTCATTGCTCTAAAATCCTGAATTCTACTATAATATGTGTGACTTGCTCTCAGGTATGTTTCACATTGTCCTATATGAGTAAACAATAGAATTAGATCGTGCTCATGTAGCAAGAAAAAATATTGCTTTTAATACAAATTTTAGATCACGACCAATCAAATTTGTTGAAAAAAGTCGTGCTGGAGCACAAATGTTATGCCTATCATTCAGTCCAGGTTTGTTATATCCTTAGTATTATTTTGAGTATGATTTAGTAAAAACAATGTTGTATTGCAGGTGGTTATTTTTTGGCTGCTGGTAGTAGTGATTCAGTCATTCGAGTTTATTCATTTCATACATATTCACCGTTAAAAATTTGTGAGCTTGATCGCCATACAGTAAGTAAAACATAAACAATAATTTTTTAACGAAGAAAATTCATCATAAAAATAACTGTTTTTATTCTAATAGAGCGTGGTTGAAACAATATGTTATTCACATTTAACTAATTCATTCATATCTGGTAGTAAAGATGGTACAGCTCGTATTTGGCGTTATGAACAACAATCATGGAGAGCTATTGTTCTTAATTATTATGACGATTCAGATAAAAAGTAATGGAAAATTTATTTACCAGTACCATGCATAACGAAATGAGCGTGATAGAAGAAAGAGAAAATAGCGCATAGCAATAAAGTTCGAATTGAAGAACAAGCTTTCTTCTGAAGAAAAACTATTGAGTTCATGAGATTCTGTTTTTATTCATAGTATTTTTTGATATTAAAATATCAATCGATCTTATGTTTAGTACTAGTGATTCCAATACTCATTTAACAAGCATAGGTAATAAAGTAATTCCTGTAACAATCGTCTCATGGTCATGCACTGATCGACATGTTGCTACTGCATATGAAAATGGTCTCATTAAAGTTTGGGAACCTAATCAAGGAACATTACTCAATGAACTTAAAGTAATTTTTTTTTGAAAACAACAAATAACACATTCATGTATTCATTTTTCTTTCTATAGAAACATGAGAAAACTGTTTTTGTTCTTGAATGTCACCCAACGAATGAACGTTTACTATGTTCGGCAGGACATGATGGACTTTTAGTCATTTGGGATATGATTGATGGACGAGTTATAAAATCGTTTCTTAATGATGTAATTGATATAATGTATTTTTCTGTCTTTTAAAAAAATTTTCTTTTCTATTCAAGCAATATATTGATATTCCGTGTTCAATACCATATTCTGAAGCTAAATGGTCTCCTCATTGTGATGTTATTTGCACAACAGATCTTTGTGGGCAAATATGTTTTTTTGGTCTCGGTACTGATACACGCTATAATCAAACTCAAATCGAACAATTCTTTCACAACGATTTACGTCCAGTCATACGTGATAGTAACGATAATGTGCTTGACGAACAACTACAAATACCACCTCATCTATTGCCACCACCCTATCTTATTGATGATCATGGTCATGCTTATTCATACGATATACAAAGATGCGTACCGGGCAGAGAAAACTATTCACAAAATGATAATACAGCTACAGTTGTTAATCATGAATATTTAGAAGGTAAAGTTAATCATTCATTGATGTTAACAAATACAAGAGAGAAAAATTCGTTGTTTAGATCTTATTATTGCCGAACCAATGACAACACCAGCAATGACAAGTTCATTTATGATGAGAAAATTTGGTAAATATATAGATAAAGAAACATGTTGAATTGATTAAGTTTCATTTAATTTACTTTTTTTGTCGTTTTAGAAACCATCGACATATCAACATTTAGGTTAAATATCGAGAAAAAGCAAACATTTGTTTATCACAGAAATCTAATACCCCAATTAAGTGAATCGGAACGAGAGTAAGTAAGACTTACTTTGATTGAATATTCTAATTTAAATTAAATATTTAGACGAAGTGAAAATATTCGCGATGCTAGATACGACGAAGAACGAATCGCTTACGAAAGAGAATATTTGAAAAAAGTCGATCACAGAGATCTGGTAAGTGAGCATTCAAACAAACGAGAATGAAAGCGAAGTTACTCTTCGAAGACCCGTTGATATCATATGTCACTGTTTCATTCTTTCAAATTTCTGCAATTGACTGTATGTAGAACATACAAAAAGCAAAAAAGAATATACTATATATATCCAAAGCTTTGATTAAAGTCTGTATAAGTTAAACGCTTTATTGCTTATAAGAAATACTGTCGATCTTTCCAAGGTTTCTCGAGAACTACTTAGAAAACTTCTTCATGTTTTCCTTCAATAATATTTAGGAATTTAAAAATTAGTGTCTAGTGAAAAACACTTTTATTTCCACAAAATGCACTACAGTTCATTTTTTACGGGCATCAATTTTCTTTTGTGGTTACGAGGATCAAACTGGAATTTGCTTATTCACTGTTTTAATTTCGACGAAAATACGTTTCCAGAAGTCATGACTAAATGCCTATGTCTATGAGTACAGCCGAAATATTTGTTTCTTTAGAGTGTTTCTAATTTTTTTAAATTTAACTCGTATTCATAGGAACAACATTTGAAAAAGTGCTACTCAATGTATCGTAATGCAAGTTGAAAGCTTAATAAAAATCATTGATTTCGATTGGAGATTCTGTATGCTAGAGAGCATCAAGTGTAAACATTTCGTCTATGATTTGTTTTCAATAATCAATGTTCAGGATTTATTGCCTATCAAATAGGAATCTAAAGCAATTTTTCCGAGAACTACTCATAACATTAATGAATGTGACGGACTGACAAACTTCTACCGTGGAAGACTATTTTATTTTTTCAGATCGAAGTGTTTTGAAAGAAAACATTTTCCAACGGCTCATACACGACTTGAGATAAATTTCCATCGTACATGACAATTGAAATCAAAATATCTAAAGTGGAAGAAAGATTGTGTGTTTCTATTTAAAAGTTTTATTCATCAAGTGATGAAAATTTTTTCTAAAGTGAACGTTGAATTAATCCCCTAGATTTAGTTAGTTAATTACATCAAGTGGTCGTAATAACCCATGCCTATCAATCAGGGGAATATACACAGGGTACTATAATACTTATTCTAACATTAGTATATAGAATGAAATTTGTACAAAAATGAATCATTCGTTCATACAAATCAATACATTATCTTTCTTCGAATAAACACTTCGAATGATATTTTTTCCAAGGGGGAAACGGCGGACTTTTTCCAATCCCAAAAATATCCCGACAATCCGAGAAAATCCCAAAATCCACCAACAATGTCCTCTTGTAAATGAAGGAATTTCGAACTGAAATTTTTATCGTATGTAGACCTCGTGGTTCTTAAAATATCCTTTAAGTTTCAATGTAAACGAATGTTTCCCTCCTAAGACAATCAACTTTCAAGAAAAAAGGATTTTCTGACAGTGCTGTGAAATAAGAGAATTTCCTTGCAATCACACTATGTTCCGAATAAAACATCTGTTTACGCTGAAACTTTTAGAATATTCTAAGAACCACAAGACGTACATATGATAAAAATTTCAGCTCGGAATGCCTTCATTTTCAAGAGGACATTGCTGGTGGATTTCGGGATTTTCAAAATCGGAAAATCCAAAAAATCTAAAGAAAATCCGAAACTCGCCGTTTCCCCCTTAGTTTTTTCCTTTTCATTCGTTCTGTGTAATAATGTTTTCTGTACGCCGTTTTTTTCTGCTCCACCACATCAAATTCAGAAGAGGTCATCCTTTACATTTGAAGTTCAATCCATTTTTGCCTAGTGGGAGTTATGTGTTTATCATGAAAACAGTCATAAGATAAAAAATAAAGATTATCCCTATACTTTTCAACATTGTATATTCACTTTTTCTGCATTTCGACGATCTCTTTGCATCACATGTCCTTCCTCTGCTCGTACGTATTACCTGTTTTTTCTATTCATTCTCTTTGCTCATCAAAAAACTACCGTGCTACATATACCCTCATCTCTGGATAGCAAGTTCCTTAAGATCCCGCCCCCTCAAGAAAAGTCGATTTTCGTCAAGAAAATGAAAATTAAGATAACACCATGAGGTGATAGCCCATGTTCTGCTCATTCAGAATCACTATGGCTTTTTTCCCAAAGACCATTTTTTGACCGAGATTTTTAGTGATCTTCGAGAGGTCCTCTATGTCAAAAACGATTTTTTTTAAAAAATTAGGTCTTTGATCTCTAATTACTGATTAATTAATTAATTAATTAAAAATGAATTAAGCGCTCAGCGTGTGCAGAATTGAAAGTTACGTAGGACGATGTAGGTCAGTTTCTTCAAAAACCGCGGGAAAATTGAGAAAATTTAAAAAAAACAGCAAAAAATTTTCGAAAAAATGTTTTTATGTTTCTCTCAACATCATGTTTTCCCATTTTCTATCCTAGTTATTTTGCCTCCAATTATGTTTTTTCGGAAATTAATTTTTACCATTCGATAGAGCATGCAAAGACGCAGGGCATCTCGTGCTCTGATTTTTGAAAAAGCTTTTTTTTAAGTCCAAAAAAGATCGCCTACAAAATTCACTTGCAGTTTTTTGGCCTTTTTTCAAGGACTTTGAGTTGTGAAAACTTTTTTGGGCGGGAAAAAAGCTTTTTCAAAAATCAGAGCACGAGATGCCCTGCGTCTTTGCATGCTCTATCGAATGGTAAAAAAAAGTTTTCAAAAAAAAATTGTTGAAGGCAAAATAACTAGGATGGAAAGTGGGTCATTTTTAACCAGTGTTCACTTAATAACTTCCTTAAACTTGCATATTTCGGGCTGAAATTTTTATCGTAGGCTAGCCACTCCAGTCCTAACATATCCGCAACATTTCAGTCGATTTGGACTTTCTTTGACGAAAATCGACTTATGAGGGGGGGGGGGGCCTAAATAAAATGTTTTTCAATGGCTTATAGTACATTAATAAAATTTGATGGTTTCTAAGTATGCTGTAATATGTTTTCGTATGAAGATATTTACTTCAACTTGATTCACACTCGTACTTCTACAAGGTTATTCATATTATACAAAAGATGACGAATAGTAACAGTATTTATTGATGAATGCTATCGACGAAACACGAACTGCTAATGCTGTACAATCCATTAGCCTATGACTTTTGCAGCGCTTAAGGACTTCAAATAGTTTTTAATAATAGAATACTTGCTTCGAAAAATCTTTCTATCCGAAATAATTGATCCTTAAACAGACCACGAAGAAAAAATGATGATTGAAATAAATAAAAGATTTGAGTTCACTACTGGTTTCTACTGAAAATAATCAATGGATATTTTCATAAAAATTTTAAGAAACCCATGCAGTATGAGAAAAAAGCACATCACAAAGATTTGCATCGAGTTCAACAGAGGAAACTCTTGAAATATCAGGATTTGTAATGAAAATTAGTGCATCTTTGAAAAATCAGCAGCTTAGTATCGTTACAAAACCTTTTTCAATGAATTGTATAATTGAATTCAATTTATTCTTTAGTATGAATCATCGCCAATAAAAAAACGTACGACACGTAATGTTGTTAAAATGCGTCAAGAAGAACTACTTAAAAAAGTTCCACATAATGTCGAAGTTGCCATTAATCGTTTAACGACTCGTGCGTTATATGATTCTGATAAAGAAGATAAAACTGATCTATCCGATGATCAATATTCACCAAATGCAGCTGTACCACTTGGTGATAGGTGAATAGATGCACAAAACAAAACATTCTAGTTTTCATAAACACAACAACGATTATGATTATTTTGATTTTTCAGTGAAATGAGTGGCGGTGGGGATGATGACAGTGTATCAACAGATGAAGATCTTGTTGTAACGACAACACGAACAACTGGTATAATGACGCGAACAGGGCAACAAAGACGTATACAAAGACATCGAAATTTATCACCTGATGAAGATGAAGATGAAGATGATGACGATGATGATAATAATGATAAGCATGAACGTGAAAATCGTCAAGTTCAAGAAGCCAAAACACAACATCGTCGAAGAAATAAATTGAAACGTTTGAAAAAACGACGCGAACAAGTTAAAACTAAAAAAGAAGAATTTGAAAATAAACATGAACTCGAATTAAACTATTCACCAGACTTTAAGCCGCCCGATTGGTTAACACGTACAATGGCCCAATGTTCACCGTATATACCACAGATTGGGGATATTGTCATGTATTTTATACAAGGTCATGAATTGTATATAAATGAAGTTAAAGATAAGAAAATGTATGAAATAGATGAGAAAACTTTACCATGGAATAAATGTGAATCACTTGATGTGAGTATGTTATAAATTTCATTATTGTCTTAAAATATCATTAGTTTGAAGAGTCATATTCCGTCGAAGATAGCTTAGCAAGACCTATTCAGTTTATCTCTGACTAGTAAATGTACTCGAATTGAATCATAACTGAAGCGTGTTCATCTTTGGAATGTTTCTTTTGTCGAATCAAAAGGTATCTATGTAGTGAAAGTTACAGAAAACTTGCTAGAACTCATCCTAGATAAAGACAACGCGATATATTTTAATATCTTCATGGTCATTTTGTGGTTTTATCAAAAATTTTATTCCAAGATGTATCATGCTATGAATATAGGTATCGATACAGAAAAATGGATTTATTTTATTACTTACCCGTTTGTTGTGTATATTGAAATCGATGAAATTCTTTGGGATAAAAGCATAGGATTGATTTGATTTGATTTGATCGTGTTTTTGTTTTCAATAGGCTGTCGAATGTGCTACCGTAATTGGATTATCCGTAAGTTTTTCTGATAAACAACCTCCACGTGTTATTAATGTTCGACTTCAATTACTTAATCCTGATACACTGGAAGCTACGTCGCGACGAATTAGTGTCAAGTAATTCGAAATATATATAATTTAAAAAGGATTATCTTGAAATATCGATATATTTTCATGACTATAGATTTCATGATGTGGATGGTATTGCTGATTTTATTATTTTAAAACAGCATTACGATCAAGCTGTACAACGTGAATGGAAAACTGGTATAAAAAATTTACACATATCTTTGAAAGTTATTAAAACACTTTCATTTCATTAGGTGATCAATTTCGATGTTTCATTGACGATACCTGGTGGCCGGGAACGATTGTAAAGCATGAACCGTTTGACACACGTCTTGAAAATAGTCCTTTTCAATGTTATATTATTCGATGGGATAATGGTGAAAATGAAGAACGGCTCAGCCCATGGGATATCTTCGAATGTGAAGATTCGCGTATGAACAGCGCGATTGATTTTAAATTTTATCGTTTTCATTTTTTTACTTATATATATATAGTTTCCGAATCGACCGTGATGAAAATGCCATTCTATCAACCAGCAACAGATGAGTGGCCATCGGACGGTGTTGATATTGAACGTGAACGTTTACTGAAAGGAATTGATACACTCATGGAAATGGATGTAACTAAACAATTTCGAGCACCAGGTTAATATTTTGTCTACACTAAACAATCATGTAAAAAGATAATATGAAATATGAAATATCAAAGAATAATTCAAAAGAATGGAATACTATTCATCGATGTCGACAGTAGCAAATTATTTTCTTCAACAAAGATTTCAAATATGAGCTTACTTTTCTCAAACACTACGCTCTTATATTGAATCATATGAATAGTTCTATGACAAATAGAATGAAAGTGTTTTTAATAGCTGCGTCTCTAAAAGAACGAACATGAATATTCGATGAAAAATTATATACTACAATGAGCTTATCTTTATTGATCATAAAAACCTTGGAAGATTCATAATAATTTTTGTGTCATAGTAGAACGACTTGATCTCGAATTTTCAAGTTGACTAACATTTTTTCTGTTATTTTTCAAGATTATTTCATAGGTCATCTTCAAAACAAATCTAACGTGACATACCTTCTATCGAAATAGAACAGACAAAGAACTAAGAAAATAATTATTTTAGAATCCAAGAAAATTCTTAGTGGCATAGATAGAGTCATCACCCTTTTTTTTTGTTATCTATTCATGTAAACGATTCTCATAAGTTTGCATTCTTGTTTAGTTCAACTTGCTTGGTATCCGGTTGTTATTGCCTATCCAATTGATCTCGGTACAATACGTGAACGTATATCGAATGGTTATTATCGTCGATCGAATGCACTTAAATGGGATGTAAAAAAAATGGAAGAAAACGCAAAAAATTTTAATGAAAAAGGAAGTCAAATAATCGAACAAGTTAAAATTGTAACCAAAGTTCTACTGAAGTTTATTGAGTAAACTATTCGTCTTTGTTTTTAACGATCTATATTTAATTCATAAGAAAAAACGAATATCTTTTCAGTGATCATAATTGTAATGATATCAATCTTATCTATCAACGAGCATTGCATTCAGAACAAATTCCAGTACCTGTTACATCAGCATTGGTTTGTATTGAAATCTTATGCTCAAAATAAAAACAAGAACAGTTCATTGTTTTTTTTTCAGAATGAAGAATGGCTTGATGATTGTCAAACAATACTTAATGATATTTTATCTCAACCGGGCAGTGATTTATTACGTTATCCAATCGACGAAAATGAATATCCGGTATGTATTACTTATAGAATATAATTTAAAGAATTTGATATATATTCGTTTGTTCTTTTTTTTTTGCTTTCAAGGATTATGAACGAATCATTAAAACACCGATTTGTTTCGATGATATACAAACTAAACTTAGTCAAACACCATGCGGATATAGACATTCACGTGAATTCATAGCCGATTGCCATTTAATATTTCAAAATGCTTTAACATATGCTGATCCCGAAGTAAACTAAATCGAACTAATTTTCATGTACTCTAATCTAATTGAATATTTTCATTAGATGATTAATGTCGTCAGACATTTGGGACCATGGTTTGATCAACGTGTTGCTATATTTGATCGTCGACAACGTCGTTCAAATCCTCTATACACTACCGAAATGACAACTCGACGACGGTATTTTATTTATTTGAAACATAATATTGTGATATACGATTTAGATAGAGTATTGATATGAAGAACTTGAAGCTTGTCCTCTCGTTTGGATCATCATATGGTTTACTTGATAGTTCAAGATCATACACTTGATAAATCAGATTCATCACAAAACGTGTTGGATTTGTATAGAGAAAACTTTCAGCAAAATATTTGAATCTATCTTGATGATTTTCCTTGACATATGTTGCACATTAGTCGCCTATGAAAATTCTGCAATTAGCACATCATACTTGTTTATCAAGAAATCTGAACACTGATCATGTCAGAATGTGATCATAATTAAGTGACTATCGAATTCGTCTCGACGGATTTGTGTTCCAATTACACGTACTTCTTGAGATTAACAACAAAACCAATGCTACTGCTTCCATTTTCAATGTTCAAAAATTTGAAGTTTTGTTTATTTTCTATTTTAATAGAGATCTACAAAATTCATCAGCCGATGAAAATAATGTTGATACCATAGGTGAAGGGGCAGGAACAACAGCTGCAGCAACGGAATCAGCAGCAGCAGCAACAACGTCAATGACAACAACAACAACAACAACGACTAGCTCAAGTAGTCGACAAAATCGACGCACACAATGTAATTTGAATCTATATACTTATAGAGAGATATTTGTTCATTTTATAAATGAAAATCATCAATCCCTTTTAGTTTCTCCAACAACTTTAACAACCGATCGTCGCCATTCCCATTTTAATCGTTTATCAACATTAAATAATCAATCGACATCAGCACAACAACAGAATTCCGATGATGATGACATGGACGATAATGAGTCTGTATCGACACAAAGTACTCAACCAATATCATTAACATCATTTATTTCAACAACAACTAATGATCACAGTACCGGTGTCAGTTTATCATTACGTCAAACAAGACAACGTATGACTACGAATGAAAATAATAGTACATGGCAAACACGAACACGATATAGTACACGATCAGCAGCATCAAATCGAAATCATAATGATGATCATGATAATCGTTCACAACAACAAAATCTAACATCCCGTATTCTATCAGCGTCTGATGATGATAATGATATATCATCCAATAGTAAAAGAAATCGTATCGAACGTAGTGATAGACGAATAACTTCAATTAATCGACCGAATTATAAAATTGACAGTGATGAACATGAGGAAGAGGATGAAGAAGAGGAGGATGAGGATAATAGTCAACAAAAAACAAATGCGGCGAATGATAATCAAGAAGAAAATGGACCGATAGAAAAAGATAATGATAAATCTAAAGGTAATTCTATTTAATTATAACTTTATGGAAACTATTATTACGAGATAGTATTTTCTTTCCGTCACGTCATTTTAGTTTGAAGATTAATATATACTACAGGAGGATAGCATCATGTTTTCTGGAATAAATTTTGGAAAAAATAACTATGAGTGACTCTGATTTTAATAAGAAGATTGATCTTAAACAGACTTTTTGAATAACTTTTACATACCAGCTGAGCCCAAGGATCCACGTTTGTTAAAATTCAGGTACTATACTGTAGGACGGACGACTCGAAACAAATATATCAGTCAGTGATACGTAACTTAGAATCATTTGATATTGAAAACCGAGGTGTCATGACTAGAGTGAGAGGAGAAGGAGGACTCACGATATTCCTCTCGCAATTCCGGCCACCTCACAAAACCCTGATGATAGCAAATAGACATCAATCAATATTTGTTTTCTTTTTCATTCTAAAACCTCCTTCTTTTTTTCAGACAAAAATGACGATGAAGACTATGAGCCACCAGTATATCATGACGAGGAAGACGAAGACGAAGATCATAATGAACTAATATCTCCACGCCGAAAAGATGATGACGACGATGATTCCGATTCGGATTATCAATTGGAAGTCGAGCCAAGTCAACATCGCCGTACCAATTTAAATGGTAATCGAGTGCGTAAATTACGCAGTACAACAAATCGTCCGTCGCCACCATTGCCAAATCAAAATAATAAACGAAAGCGTTCCACTGTTCGTACACCCTCATCATCAGAGTCGGATTCAACAGATTCTAATGTAAATACAACGTACAAGACTCGAACCCGTTCACGACGACGTGTGACAGTAAATCGAAAATCTTCATTTGCTGATGATGTTTCCGATGATGATCAACATGAAGAAGATGAAAATCGTCGACGGCCACGGACAACTCAAGCAACCCGAGTATCGAAACGTGGTCGTGTCCTTAAACAACGTTTATTAAGTGAATAAATGTGGCAAACAAAATTTAAAAAAATCAAATTCAATTTTCAGATCTAGTCTTCTCAAATTTTTCTTTGTTTTTTCTTTGTGATCGGCATTCTTCAAGAAAGAGACCAATAAGCAAAAATAACAGTGACTATTACATGTGTACTATCGTTTTGATAGATATTCTTCTTTTTCTTTTCTGTTTGTTGTACAGACACATTAATGTTCTTATTTTGCTGTTGTTGTTGTTTGTGTGATTGACAATCTGTTCATGTTTTTTTTTCTTTTCATTTGGGAAAATAAAAAAATATACATCGTGTTTTGCTTTACTAAGTAGGTTTTATTGATTTAAAAGAAAAAATATGTATATATTGGAAATTTAAAAAAGAAGAATTCTAATCATCGTCTAATGTAAACGTGAACTTTTGTATACCATCATAAGAAATAAAATTCGTTTTTTTCTTTTCATTCGTTATTGGGATATCATTATTCACAACTACTGAATAATCACCATCTTCACTAGATTTCGATGAACCTTTGAAAAACGAACAGAGAAATACATATGTTATGCATTGAATTCATAGCATTTCGTTTAGAATACACACGGGCTGATAATGGTTGTAGAACTGTGTTTGACTGTCGTTGTTTTTTCTTTTTTCTTATAGTACCCGTATTAGAACTAGCTATTTTACTTATACCTTCACCTGTAACAAAATCGATTGGTTGGCCTGTCTCTTTTGAAACAAATATAAATTTTTCTTGTTGTGTTGATTCATTATCATGCACTACTACTTGTGATGAATGTTGCGATGCAAGAACTTCTTTAGCAATCAAAGCCATTTGTTGTTGTGGGGTTAGATTTGATGGGTTATCATTCATAATTGGTGTTGATGTGCATACAGGAACAGTGGTTGATGATCGAATAGGAGAAGGAGTTTTTCGTGAACAATTTACATAGATTCGAGTTATATGAACACCAGTTGGATCACACATGTTGTTTTTTATAAGTAAAGAATGACAATGAAGGATATTTGATGATTCGTTTACTTTCATAGATAGTGGTATAAGAATAGAACGTGTACATTTAGTTATATTAGATCGAGGGATGAAAAGAGAACGATTAATTTTATCGATAACGTTGAAGATAACAATCGTCAGATAATGACTAGATATTTTCCTCTATCGGCTGGTGTGAGCGATTGAAGTCTTTGCCTCATCACGTAAACTTAGTGTTTCATCGTTTCAAATTTTAAATTTAAACGGTCCTGTGTTTTCTTATTGTTTTGTTTTTAGATGAAGACAAAATTCAAGTTTTGTGAGTTTAAAGTTCCCGTATGATTTAGCACGTTAGAAATTCGTATTAGAAATAAATAATGGAGATTATGATACTGAATTGAAAAGATTTTCCCAGGAGTTTTTATTTCTATGTGCGTTTACCTATCCTGATTTTTGACATTCCAGCGTATGATAAAGTTTGAAAGGAAATCAAAAAAATATTCACTACAATATCCAAAGATCCAATACTGTTTCATTGAAGTATGCGATATATTGGTGCTAGAAGTATTCGTTGCAAGACAATTCTTTGCAATGATATAATCTAGTCTTGGTTTATATCTATTTTTTTACTGTTAAGTGATTTACTCAATTCAGTTTGAAACGTGTATTAAAATAGTTATAAAAATGATTGGAAGTATCAAATACGATTAAATTTCGATTTTTGATCATAATAATTACATAATTTACGTTAATCTACTTGTTTGCAAGAAAAGCTAGTTTATTCGCGTTATAAAAACAGTAAAAGTTTACCTAACCGGGTGAAAATGACGCTGATATCCTTTTTTTAATTTCGCGCTGCGCCTCAAACCTTCTGACGATGAGAAAATACGTTTTAGAGATCGGCAAAATTAAGCGTTCATTCAAGAGTTTTACCTTTGAAATCATCAGGAAAAAAAACAACATTTCATTATTTTTTTATTGTATGCCTTTGTGTTTGACGTTGGAAATTCTGTTATTTTAAAGAAGCCATCATGATCTGTTATTTATTTACTTGAAACTAAACTAGTCGCATTAAATCGATGATTTACTCAATGCCACAACTAGATTTTGCTATGCTTCGTCACCAAAGGTTTTTTATACTCTGTTAACATTTATCAGAGAACAGAAAACGAATTCAAATTTTATCTTGCTAGGATTGCTTATAGTAACACACTCCGAAATCGAAAACCGAAGTTTAGACGCTAGTGATATTTTCAATAACTTTTCTATAATCATTTTATTGCACGTGTCAAAACTTAAGTGACTAAGTCGCTTGATTGTAAAAAATTAATATAAATCATGATTGGATACTATCATTGTAACAAGTAGTCCACGCAACGAAATGGATTTGGTCATCAAACTACTATTCGAATTATGTGTTTTGTATATTTGAATTTTTATTTCAATGAAGTTCACTGAGATGCTTACGCGATATCAAGATGAAAAATATCTTTTCATAGAATGGTCTCAGAAAAATAATAAAGTTTCATTTTTCTTAACATTTTTTGCATAGTTATTAGCATAGGTTACGGAAGTAATAAGAAATTTCATACATATAAGTTCGTCGTATCATCAGCATCATGAATACGATATGCATACCATCTTGAATAACATACAATGTGTCGAACTTCTATAAACAATGAAAAAACCCATTACCTATAGCCGAGCATCTATCTTCTCACGTTAAAAGTATACAGTCAATTAGATCTACGCAGAAATAAGAAACCTCTCACTGCAGTACGTACAAAAACCTTCGTACATTATACGATAAACAAAAGTGCAGTGAATCATTTTGTTATTGCAGACTACATAGGCTTTCTTGTTATACCTATTCTTTTTATAGGGAGAAGACTGATGGATAAAGACTGACATGATAGTGACATTGAATGACAGCGTGCTAGCAGAGATCAATATGAGCACTGAGTTCAATTCGGATTTCATCCATGATTTCACAGTTATTTCAATGGATCTGTGATAGTTCATAGTTCTATAAGGATAATTGAATAGGGCACCAGTTTATCAATTCAAAGTATTTGAATAACATTAGTTGAGTGACAGATAAATCATAAAATTCTGTGCAGTTACAAAACCCTACCTGAGGATATAGAAGTCGACTTAAATAGAAGTCAAATAATGAAAATCCTGCAAGATTTAGTCACTTGATATAAATTATTGGTATGCATCATAGCTTTTGAAACTAGGCTGTGTTAGAAGAAGAATAAATTTTACAATCTCAGCTTTAGTTAAATTTGAATCTTCTCAGACAGAAAAAATGTTTCAAGACAAGAAACTATTCCAGTGAAGCGTTGCTCAATCAAAATTGACTCGAAAATTTCTATGTTTTCTTCGATTACATCATGCACTATGTTTAAAGAATATCAAGTCATACACTTGAATCCATTAGTTAAGTATCTCTTCGAGTATACTTTGATGGAATTCAACTTTCATATTCGATTACTATGAAGAAATCAGAACACTATTCGAGGTAGATTTTGTTCCTTAATAAATTTGCATTTCCCCCTCTCATATTAGGAGCTGAGTCTTAAAGTTGTATTCTACTTCAAAATGAGATTCAATCTTGAAAAATTATAATTGATAGAGAACAAGTTGAGTTTGCTTCCTAATGATTTACTAACATTAGAATGTGTATAAACATAAGAATATTTCAAATATTTATTAAAAACAGATCAAAAACTGGCTGCAATTCACTTTGAAAAGCAAACTTCTTAAGAATGATTTACTTCTCATTCAAGACTACGAGCCTGATAAAAATTGAAATCCTTATACTTCATGCCGACGGTGTCCATTTATAAAATAGGCTTATTTTAGAACGATTCCCTTATAAGCATCACCAGATCAAACCGTCAATAAATCAGCCAGGAACAAAATTATCCAGGGCATATAATTCATGAAACGGAATCGAACTCATATCAATTCCACCGAGATCTGGCTAATAGAAGTTATGAAGTTTTACAAATTTATTCAAATAGGTTCATAGAAGAAAAATATCATACTCCTAATTCGTATTGAAGACTTCATATCTTCATCGTCTATATGTACACTGCAAAAGACACGAAACTTTGTTAATTAGATATTGCAAGAGTTGCACAATTTTGGATGGATTAATCTTTTTTCGTTGACTGATTTTTGAAATATGAACTGAGCAATTCATCAATAATTGCATGCCTACCACATCAAGAGGTTGAATCAACTAGTTCTCTGGTATTGACGAAAATTAAATGAATTATAATTTTGAAACTATAGCTCTTTCTAATTTACTTTCTTGACTAGAAAGTCATTTCAACCAACATATGCACGTAGATACATCTTTCAAGATCGTAGTCTAGAGATAGGATAACAGTGTGTTTGTAGCACGAGTAAAGGCTGATTCATTTTAAATTGCTCTGTTTGATTGTATGATAGAGTTTCCTATAAATAATGCAATGGAAAGTAAAAAACGCTGATTCAGATGAAGATTGTGTCGTATTCATTATTAAAAATGACTATTAGTCATCGATAAAAGAGAAGTTTTCTTTACTTAATTCTTCTCTATATAAGAAAAAGCTGAAATTCTAATTTTTCAAAAGAGAAAAAGCTGCTAGAAAAAAATTGTATGTTCTGCACAATTCAAACATCGTTTCAGATTTTTCATTTTAACGATAGCATTTACATACGACACATACACATGTGTTTGAAACTCGAGAACTAATTTTAGTCTTTACTCAGTATGCCTTATTTTTAAAAGTCAAACGCCTCTTGCTGTATGTTTGTCTTAATCACAATTTGATAAAGCTTCTAGTAAAGAATGTAATGTAAGATGTAGTCTGGTGGAGGACACTCACCTGTTATAACAACGAGTATAGCTCATTCAATATGAGTCAATATCAAATGAGTAATATGACAATGATCTCACTAACATTTACACACATGCACATGTTATCTGAATGAGAGTTGCTGATCTGATGAATAATTTTCTTCAAAATGATAAAGCGCAGAGAGACAAGATTGCCTCCATGATAAATACGTTTTTATTTCTTAAATAAACTATCATTTGATATCGTGGAAAGAAACGAGATTCTTTTCATTCTTTTCTCTTCTTGACATGATTAAGATTTTAATTGCACAGCAGAAAAAACCTGAGAATCAATAAAACTCACTTTCTACAGTTTGATTAATTTTATGCTTTTGGTGGTTACAAGACATGCATATATCATTGAAGTATGTATTTGAAATTGATTAATAAAGTCTCTTATTTAATCCCGATACTTATCATTAGAATAAATTATATTTTCGATTAGTACAGTTTAACTACGAATAGTAGATGCCGACAGTGGAAAATATAGTACAGACAATCTGAATGATTATGATGACAACACGCTGAATAGAAACTACTCTACGGTTCTTAAGCTAGACCTATCGGCAAGGGTGAAAAATCTTTTCATTCACTTGTTTTAATAATGAACTTTTACGGTGGATTCTTATTTTGTGCAAATTTTATTATACTCCGAACTAATCGTAAGTGTTTTTCTTGGATTCGTGGTGAATAAAACATTTTCACATCTGTTACTGAATTTGATGGAATATTTTCCGGGAGCCTCATTTTCACTGCTTTTTGTACAATTTTGAGAATTTCACTTGGCTGCAATCAAGTTTTCTTCGTACACCTAACTACTCCTTGATGCTCTTCATCAATTCACGAACGACTCAAAATGATCACTGGCACTTTAGAATTTAGCGAAGTTTTTTCCGTCTCAAAAGATCATTTTACTGGGTTTTCAATTGATAACATTTCTTATGTAACCAATGAGTTTCTCTGAGTTTTTCTTGTACTCTGAGGAGCTCCTTCGGGCTTTCTATTTGTTGATATTCGCCATAAGACTTTCCGAGCTTGCATTTATCTAGAAAACCACACAAAATAAAAAACCTCGGTGTTTCCTTCTTGCCTATCGGTCATGTACAAAACGTTTTTCCTTTTTGTACCAGTATTCATTGGATCGTGTTGCGATGATGCTCTTACCTCTATAGCTTTGAAGACCTTCTTTCATGTTCAAACAATATTTTAGATTTGACACCGTTGCATAATGGTGATCACTGTACAAACTGTCTTGAAATCGAAGGTTTATCGTTCTAATGATTGTCGAATTCTGACGAATGTAATGTACAAAGCGTTGATTTAATTTTGAAAGTATTTTCGTTTTAAGTTAGTGTCAAAATTCAATTCTCTCGAAGTAGAACCGATACAGATATAGACAATGTGTAATAGAAGCAGACTGAGTCATCTAAAAGGCTCGTTTCAAATTTTAAATGACATTGAGTTAATCTCGGTCAAAATCCACCTCATATTATAATTCTTTGGCTAGAACCAGTGAATAGTTCAACTGTAGGTTTTTCTTTTCTTATCTCTGACGTCTTACTACGTAGAACAATGAATGAGTCGATAGAGTTTAGAGCACGAAACCATTTCGAGAACTTTCTGTGTTCAAATGATGTCGTATAGAGTTATGCGCAAGTTTGTTATCTCCAATAGAGAGTTGAAAACATAATTTGATCAATTTCGAGCACCAATCAAAAGACTCCAAGTTGTACGGCAGTATAGATCTTCCATACTATCTAAGAATATCTATAAATAGGAATCTTTATATTTCAGAAAATCTGTCATACTTTTCTTCAGTTTTTAGCATGAAAATTCTAGAAGCCAACCAAACCTTATTCAGCTACCAGAGACTCTTCAAATAATGATACACTACAGTACCCCTGACTGTGACATGACGTTTCACGAAATTGTGAGATGAACAAGAATGTATCCGAAATGAGAGTCAATGTAAATGGACATTCTCGTTCATAATAGGTACTTTTGTAAATGAGATTTTCCAGTATCGTTAGTATATTTCCGCATGCACTGCAACTGGATTATTTATTATAAGAAAATTAGATCAATTTGTTAGTTCGCAAATTCTTCTCAGATAGTTTGATGTTAAGATGCATTATATTCATTTGCATTGAGTTTAGTTATAGATTAGAATATTATGAGGTTACGATTGTGTAAAGCAAACACTTGTGATTAATAATATGATACTGCTTGAATTTTTCAAAAAAATATTCGATTGCATTGGTTTCATATGCATTTACAAATATTTGAAGTGAATTATTTTTCATAAAGTTCTATTGAAAATAGGCAAGTTATAAAATTTCTCTTTATGCACTGGTTTTACTATAATACAAACTCATGTATAGTTTATAGTTCATGCACCATTCCTCTGAGAGGATTCATGAAAAATTCATCACAGAGGAATGTCAGACTACAGATTGTTTCTACACCTTACCTAGTGATATTGTTCGTAGATGAAACATTCATCTTTAGCAAAAGAACAAGATTATTTTAAGAAAAATACAAAATTCGGAACATGGTTTACAAGTGAAGAATCGTAATTCAAAATTTTGAGTTCGATTTTGAGTTAGTTGTTTTCTGAAATTTTCCTTTTCTTCTAAAAATATCTTTTAAACAGAATATGGGCATGAGCAAGATGGAAAGAGGAAGGAAACAAATTTTTGTGAGAAAACATCTGCATTTTTTTATATGCGAGAGTTGAATTCCTTTCTTTTAAAGAAATAATGTAGCAATCATACCTGATAATATTTTTCTATGACATGTCTACAAATCAAAGTTGACCTAAGAAATAGATTTTAAGTTTTTATTTCAGATATTATTTGAATCTACTATGCTCTCTAAAACAAAGAAAGTTTCCAGAACCTTTTAAGGTTCTGCAAGCCTTCGTTTTTTTAGAGACTAGCCATACCACTTTTCCAATCAAACACAAAGTATTTCTAGAGTAAAACTTGAAAATTTGTATATTTTTGCACATTATAATTGAGAGGTGAGAATATACGATTCTGTAATTGTATGATATTCTCAGAGATAATTAAACCCAATACAGAGCTGTAGACGTTATTTTTCAAGTAGAGTGTTATACAATGTATCATGCTTATTGGCTAACGTAAGTGCATCAATTTATATTCATCCCTACATCGTAGGAAGCGTGATGAACACCGAGATAATTTCAAGCATATCAAATTTAATGTCTTACATGATCATAGATGTCCATCGCGATTGAAAATCTCCCAATGTCTATGTCCGGGCTCTAGGAAAGGGAATACTTCTGTGCCGCTACTGCGATGCGTTGAATTTTTCAAAACTAATGCCACTGCTGTGTCACAAAGTCCGTGTTGGTTAGCGACAGCACCACCATGGATATCTCTGATGTCTGTCACAATATAAATTTGGAACGAGTTACGTCTATCGAATAGTACTGCGTAAATGAAGCACATGTATGCTTAACAAGAAGTATTAGTTTGTGTTCATGTTTTACTGTGCCAAAATCATTGAATTTTTGCTAGTAGATGAAAGAACTATACAAACGAAAGATTTCATCTGGGTTATTATCGTCCTAAAGAGTCTTGTTCTTGATGCGTGACTTGCATGATGAAGCGATAGTTCATAATTGAAAAAAATCAGATTATTCAATGACTTTTAAGTTAGTTTTGCTGAAAACTTTCAAACATATTTTTAGTGGGAATAGTGAACTGTGATACATTCGGACACCGAATTCCGATGCTTGACATCGTCGAAATACGGGATATTGGAAGTCATTTTTTCGAGTTATCTCCTGTTCGTATTTTTGTAATATTTAACAAGCTCGATTTTCATTTAGAAACAACTGGCTTCATATCATTATATAATAGAAAAGTATTCTGCTACTTTTAGTTTTGTTAATTAGTTTTCAAAAAAACAAAGACCTTAGTTAGATGATCAGATAAATTGTAGGCACAAAAGAAAAATGTCTGAAGTAATTCAAGAAATTCTCGATATGATTCAAGTCATTGAAAACATGTTCGATGTCGAAAGATAATTATTGAGGGATTGTGCAGGTGAATGCTTCGAAGGATGCTGTTAGCGTCGATAGCATTAACACACTGTTCATTTCACAAGCAGCGAGGCTGTTTTTCATATTCCAAATCGCAAGCGAGTACAAGTTATTTTCATAGTAGGAATAAGAATACAAAAATGCAATTCCGTTGATCACTAACTTCTGGAGGCGAACCGCATAAATGTAGACGGGTAAGCTGTATGAATTTTATTATTTCGAGTACTTTTTAACGAAGATAGGCATCATTTTATGCTACATCGACAAACGCATTTCTTCCGAAAGCATTTTTCGTCCGTGATTAAATTTTGGCCAATAGAGCTGTATTGATTGTTTTCAATGGAAATGAGAATCTTATGCATGTAATTTCACTTTTTATTGTATTCTGCAATATTTGATGCTGCTTCATGTCACACAAGCCGAAAGAAGGTGCTTCTATAGCAATTTTTTAAAATTTTATGCTTTTTCTTCAGTTAACGAAAGAACATGTCACTTTTTTTTATACGCTTATTTCTTTGGACCAGTTCATTGTTTTCATCTAATTGAAACCACAAAAAAGAAACTAGAACCCAAGAAAAAATCAGTTAAATATTTATAATTAGAATCAGAAAAAATGATTCAATTTATACATATTAAAAAACAGCATTTGTCATTCTGGTTTTTTATTCAGATTTCCGTAGAAATCTTACTTACTATTCAGATGAAAGAATTAATTTCATTTATGCATCCTGTTTAATGACTCAAGTATTTATTCGCTTTGTCTTATAAGTGACATTTTACTAATTAGCTCAGAACTTTGGCTACAATATTCATAGAGTTTTCGGATAATTTGTTGTTTTTTTTTCTTGAATAGACCAACAGGAAGAGTTCGTACTTTCGAAACATGTGTAAGTTAAATTCGTCCTATCCCACTTTTTGGAAATTTCTCGTCGTCTCTATCTTGAAGTTCAATTTTTTTCGATTGAAATTTGCTGTAAGCAAAATTCAAGTTCGCATGCTGAGAACATTAAACTGCCCACGTATATTGACAAAAAAATTCTTTAGCAAGTCTTCTGTTCACGTTTCATAGTTCTCATCAAATGCCATTTTCTTTCAGCATTTTTTATTTTCGGGGCAGCCTAAGAGCTCGTCCAGAGGTGTCGGGTTAGCGTTATAAGCGAAAATAACTAATCGGTGTATTATGGTAAAAAAAACATTTAATGTTGATTTATTCACTATAGTAGCATTCCTAGCACTGATACTACTATTAATTTTGAAAAATTAGTATAAATCAATTTTCCTTAGGAAATAAATCAAAGCACTATTTTCAGTTTTACTGAAATAACCCGACACCTCTAAGCGCGTAGGTTTGTATAATAAATTGGAAGATGCTTGTTACGCATTGCAAACATTATCAGGATACGAGGATCCTATGAGAAAAGAAAATGACTCTATATATATACATGAAGTAGAATGTAAAAAGAACAGCCAACAACCTGAAATATTGAAAAACAATTCATTCTCTCTCTACTATGTAGACTCAATGATCGCTATATCAAGTTCTTTTCAAGTGATAGACCATCTTAAAGTGTCAGTTCGAAGTAAATTTAATTCTTTATTAGAGAATCTCTTAATTTCATCATTGTCCTACAATCTTCTTCCGTTATAGAAAGAATTCCATGATAAATGGCTAAAACTATTCCAGTAACCTGAAATTTTATTTACTAATGAGTCAGCTGATGGTTTTCATAAGCAAATGAATAATACATCGTACTACAAATAATTAGTTCCGATACTCAACATTAATTCACAATGAAATCTTTTATGTCGTACATTTTGTGATACAGACAGACGGTTTTAACATATTAACATAGCCTCAGATAGTAATACAACACTCAGTATTTCATAATTACAATATGTGATTGATCTATAAGTTGGCGAAATTTCAACAGTTTCAAGGATGAATCATTACATGGAAATCTACCAATACGTTTCTATAATTAGTCTCATCTAGCTGTAAACACCGTTCCACTTCTTAATATTCAGATATAGTTCTATGACAACAATTAGAGATATCAAAAAAATGAGCTCCGATAGAAGTCTTTTTGCCATCTTTCACAATAAAATTATAATACGTTACTTTGACAATTCTAACGTAACAATAACGGCAAAAGAAGAGAAAGAATAATGAATAAATAAATAAGTATTGATATGTGTATCAAGTTAGATATCATCTTCTTGAAAAAGTAAGCGAAATAGAGAAAAGTTAGAGAATCAATACATTTATATGAATAATTACTGCTAATTTCTTTTCCTGGCACACTTGATGTTTTAATAACAAATATATATGAACGAATACATTTGGTATTTTTTTAAAATTTCAATCAGATTTACGTAGTAAACGAAATTCACTGTCCTAAGATCTATGATTGGTAATCATCAATCTAGGTTTCTTCTGCGGTTATCTATAATATCCATGATAATCGAAGTACAAGACAACAATTGAAGATAAAAATAGGTACCTTCAAATTAAGAAAGATATACTTATGTATTTTGTACAAGCCATATGTTTCATTATTATGCATAACTTCTGATCTTCCTGATATTTTTTTAATGTTTTTCAATGGTTCTCATGTTCACAATAAAATTATTTTCATTTAGCTATGCAGTCAATGGTTTTCGTATATCAATGTGGAATTTCTATCACATGGATTTCATGATGATTAGCTACTTCCTTCATTTTACGAATCATGGTTCCAAACTGTTTGGTATGTAAACGTTTTATAGCAAATATCCTTCTATGTATGAATCATCCATTTATGATTCGAATGCAATGATGAATCTTTTTAGCAAAAACGATATTGAACTCTTTGCAAAAACTAATTTTTATCTTGATGCTAAAAATATCTTTGTGAATTGGCATTCAGTTTAAACTGAACGAACGATTCGAATGTTCTTCTTGCTTTTTTCTCAATGTGCTTTTGTCCTCATTATCAACATATCGTGATTCATTAGATTCGCTAAAATGCAATAGAGTATTTCACTAATACTGTTAAGATTTTTAATGAAACAATAATCATTGCGACAAAAATGAAGTAAAAATGTTTAAGAGGAAAACGTATGAGAAAGTCACGGATTTCGCCGTCGTGAATATTCTTCAATTATAATCGATGTCAAATAAATTCTAATGTATATAGAAGATTGCAAAATCAAATATATTGCAATGAGAAACGTTACTTCGTCAGTATGAAGACGTTCAGCACTTTCTTTGATTGAAATACGACTGTTTTTCAAAAATACTTTGATTAATATAATGGTAAAAAGAGTTCCTAGTAATTATCGGGTAATTTATTCCTCATTATTTTAATGGTTCCCATAAACGAACATGCGATGGAAATACATGTGCGCTATGTTTCATATTTATGACCAACAACTTGCATGATTCCAATGTACGTAATGTACGCCTCGTGTCACTTGTACTAATTTTACAAACTGTGGCGTTACGAGAGGATCCAGTAGAAAATTGACGCGACTTTCTTTGCACGCCAGCATACAATAATTTCACATTTAGAAATAACTTATACTATTAAAAAACTGACGCAAACTCGTTATCGAATCGAAATTCAAAACTCTTTCTAAAAATCTTATCAAGAATTATAGAATGATCTTTAACCCTACCATTAGATCTATTTGTTTAATTTTGGGGATTTCTGAAGAATTCTTCCAGCTTCAGATCAACATATATTACTCTTGCAAATCCCTCTGATTTGGTATTATTGAAAGTATCTTGATTTGATCTTGTCAACGCATGTTTCCAGAACAGAAGTCCCTAATGTAAATAAAATGGAATATGTATTTTTCTACTCAAAATCGCCACCAAGTAAAAACAATCATCATCAACAACAGATATTTCATGACAAGTTACATTTTCCCGTGTATGAGTAAACAGGATATCGCTCGGTAGGATGATTCCATTTTTCAGTACCAACAGTGTTTTTTATAGAGTCCTTTTTTTTTATTTCTATTCTTCTTTCTCTTCTGTATTAATGACGTGAGTAAAGGTGTAAATGCTGACTGGAAAATGTTTTCTAATATCACAACACGTTTCTCTCATTCTATCAAACAATGATGTATTATTATTTACAACACAATATAAAATCCTAGAATGTCATGATCGTCAAATAGACATTATTCGCTAAATGAAAATTTGCTGCTAGACTTCATACAGGTAAAGCATTTTTTAATCTAACTCGCATGAAACATACTATAACTCTATCAAGGCTTGTACTTATAGCTCGATTCAACCTGTTCGTTCTATTTATTCTTTTTCGATAAATCTAATGGCATATTAATATTTCATAATTATTTGAAACATAGATACTACATAGATTGGTTTACGGTCGACAATGCCGATATTAGTGTTCAGTTCATCTACGACACATTCATACCCCATAAGTCGGCTATACTCAGTAGTATAAATTCTCATTTGCATGATGTGGAATTACTTATGACACTGAAAATTTCTCATACTCTGATTCATAAGCGCTACAAGCCAATGGGTACTACCTGAAAAACATAAAGCAGAGTCTTTGGAAGAAATACTTTTCCCATGAAGATGAGCATTGACAACAATGTTTAGTATTCTTGAATTTCATCAATAAATGCATAAATTACAGCGCATTTGAGAATGAATACTTTATCAAGTCTAATATAGTTATGCATCAAACTTACTTATTCTGAGCCGACTGATCTAAAATATTAAAATTACACAAGGTAAATTTGTATTGAATTCAAATAGGTATGTGAAATTTGACCAACATCCGGAAAATATATAAAAAAAACGTGCGTAGTTGACAAACCTGAGAAAGGGTCAGACATGTACATATCCTTAAAAGTTGCCAGTTTTGTCTGTTCTAAACTATATCAATTGGCATTCTAACGATCTACGTAAAACTAGAACATAAACCTGCATTCGATATATAACTCTATACCTATATGCCATGAGATAGTAAATATTCTCCTCAATTTTTCTGGTTCAAAGCAAGAACGAGTTGTCAACAGTTTTGTCTCATATGAATTGTGTTTTATCTTATAGAGAATTGGTCCTATTGTCTATTTATGTATCTTGGAAACCCAACTCATATGATACGATTTTTGATTAAAATCTGGGCAATCCCGACTACGTTTTGTTTCTCACCAGAACTGCCTGTCATTCTATTTCAATAAGACTTTCTGCTTCATTTAAAAATGTTCAACAGAACGTTACTAATAACTTCTTATTTTCCAATTCGAATTTCACCGCTTTGCTAATACTATTTACGGAGATATAATCTCCATTGAGATGGATAAGCCACTGCACTCAAATTTCGCTCGGTATCCTACCTATATAGTGTTGACTCCGACTCGAAATGAAAGCTAAAGGAGATAGAGTCATGGTCAAACTTTTATTATAATTGTGCCATAAACCATTAAACGGTGGTACCATTGTTTTTATGTCTAAAGAATCGCTTAACTTTTCAGCAGCTTGATTATTTCAAGAAATTTGTTTTTTGCAAAAACTTCAACACATAACGTGTTGACAGTAGTAGTTTTGAGCTAGAAGAATTAATTTCTCATAGTACTTGAAGGTCATGAATGTAGCAAAAACAGCATGAAATTGTTCCTTGTCATATGTAGATGCTCGCATAAATCCATACGTGGCAGTTCTTGGTTAAAAACTGAAATAGCATCGGCGATCGCATTGTTTTAAAGAACTGGTTACGGAAATCGATTCTTTTTTCTTGATAAGACTATTACTAAGTACAATTGCAGGAGTATCATTATATGTACAGAGCCAGTTCATATAACTAGAGTAAATTATTATCGGCTTTAGGTCTCAAAAAATATTCGGTTGCGAGAAACCATTGCCAAAAGAAGAACTTATTTATTTTGGGGTTCGATTCCAGAAAGTGAGCCTGCGCATGGAACCTTGAGCTCTGGAAGACTTACTTATGAATACAGCCGTGTTTAATAAATCGGAAAAGAAAATTTCGTTATTCAAAAGAAATGTCTCAAGTACAGATAAAAACATTCGCGAAACACATTCCAAGATGAATGAATCCAATACTGAATCCTATTGCATCTTACAATATCCGACGAGCCGACACGATTCAATGGGATTCCGGCTTGAGGAACTCTTAGCGGATCCGACGGAAAAATCAAACTTTATTATTTGAACACTATTTAGTACCGAAAGCCAACACTAGAGGTTAGTCAAAGCCCTACAACGCGTTGCATTGGATTCGACAATAATATATGATTGGATCAGAATACTAGGGATCCTAATATCTATCTGTAATCCGGATCCCTACAGAAATTTATCAGTTTTTTAGAAATTCACATTAAATTGGATCGGGTTGCTGCCAGGGATCCAATCGGATGTGGCTGCGGAATGATTCTCCGGGGTTTAGCAGAGCTGGGCAAAATACTCGAAGCACTCGTACTCAAATACCATTTTAGTTGTACTCTTATTCATGCTCAAAGATGTTAGCGTCAGTGTTGGATCACACGAACGGTAAAAGATGATTCAGATGCGCCTTTTAGTTTAATTGGTTTAGGGCAACTGCCCGGATAGCAGGAGGGGAGGGTTCGACTCCAGCGAGGGTCACCTTTTCGTCGTTCTGTCACATAACATCAGCGACACTGCTTGTCCCTTTCTTTCTACATCTCTTATATTCCTTTCCTTTTCCTATGGCTTATATATGAAGCTAATAAAAGGTCGGTACTCGTATTCGTACTCGAAAAAAATTTTCAGTTGGCCAATTCTGACAATTAGTCTCAAAAACGGAAACTTCCAACGAAAAAACTATTTACCGCAATTACAGGCATTTCCGTGTGACTATATTTTGAACACTTCTGTAGACTCTTTAAGAAGAAGAGGAACCTACCCTACGAAAAACACAGAAACTAAAAAAAATCACTCGTCGATTTCGGTAATGTCTCGTGTTTTCTAGGGTGGGATCTTCTTCATGTTACATATTTAATGAAAATGTTCAAAATACATTCAAATGGTTTTTGTGTAGTTTTCGTAAGTTCTCGATAATTTCTGAAGTTTCGTTTGCAGCCACGGCTAAACTTTTTTTGTAATTTCTCAGGTGTATTTTGTTAGTATCGCCTTTTAAAGCACTTTTCATATTTGGTGAATCTTAAATCTTTAAAGTTTTCTTTACTGGTTGCAAATTTACTTTGATATGGAAATTCACTTTTACGAAGTTAAGCATACCTCGCATAGAGAATATGTATTGGTTCGAAGAAATCCCACGATACTATACGTATTAAGTCAAAATGTGTTTCTGAGAATACTAACACATAGAATACCTTTATGAATACATCCACGCCAAATTCAGTCAATTTAATTATTAACACTGAATCCTAATGAAATGTGCACTACACGATTACGGCGATGTCGTCCATTATTTCTTCCGGAGAATCTTTGCTAAAGATGCAATATTTTTATTAGAGATTGATTTTAGATGCTATAAAGTTCTCGCTTTTTTCATATCACTTTGGGTGATACAGTGCAGAACGTTCATTACAATTGACGAGATCTGTGGGCTTGACTGATCTTCATCTGACTATTGATCAATTGTACGTGAAAAGCTGCAAGCATAGTTTTCGGGAAATTTCGATATGAAACAAGATGCCGTGTGCCTGACATGTTGCGGTAATATTTCTTTTTCCTATATCTTTTATAAAATTTTTCTTCATGATTTATTCAAGGAATTTTCAAGAACTAGAAACATGAAGCAATTAATTCATGTAATAAAAACGGGAAGAAAACTGGCGATTTACCGCCGTTTGATCGGTCTGGCTACAGGCTTCCACTACTGTAATTTACTGTGTTAAACTGGCGGTTTTAAAGAATACCACGGTTTACTGCTAAAATAATTCGGTTAGCCGGTTCTCCGATGATCTTTGACAGTTAATTGTTCCGAATCATTAATTTTACTATCCAGCTCAAATGATAAGGTTCGTATATGGACAGTTTATTTGAGGCAGGAATACAGATCGTAACATCATTAAAATAGGTCCGTCTACGGCCCTATTTTCACAGTATACGGCTCCGTATATGGTACTGTTTCCGGGCACAGTAATAAAGGGTGGTATACTGGAGAATTACGGTCGTATACTGCCCAATTTTAATGATTTTACGGTATGTATTACTGCGTCAAGTAAACGGTCCGTAACGGATATCCGTTTGATTGACCTCGTATTTTAAATGTATTTTTCTTGAGCCTTCTCATGTGATAACAATGCACAAGAAAACCGCCGGCTTACCACGATTTACTAACCCGATTTCCGACTTTCATTACTTCAATTTACCACGGTAAATTGACGTTTTTGACGAATGCTGTGGTTTACCAATGAAAATGATCCGGCATTTACGACATGGGCCTATATTATAGTGAGAGGCTATCAAATACTTTCTTGGATCGTGTATAAGCTAAGTCTGTCATGATTAGCAACGAAAATAGTAGAGCATTTACTCAGCTAGTCTTTCACAATAGCTTATGTATTAGAAATTGTCCTAGAGATTTCTGTCAAGAATAGGACATGCCGTTGATTAGATATCTTTCTAATTTGTGTAATGAGTTTGTTTCAACATCTTTGTGATAGCCTGCACATCCCATTTTTCCCCTTATATGATATTTCAATCACATAAACTGTTACAATCTTGGGAAGAGGGAGGGGGCGAGCCGAATGAAATGCAAGCGCTAACCATATAAACTCTGATACGTATTCGTGAATAAATATTATAGAAATCAGTCATATCTTGACCAGCTGAGAACTACTTTGTAGCTATTTGCAGCATTATAAACCCCTGCTCGAGATTTCATACATTTAGAACTGTATACTTATCTCGTGAATGACGCTATTCATTTATAGAAAGTTGAAAACGATGGAGTTTCGAACATGTGTAGGATAAAATTGAATTTTCGACTACCTTTGAGACGGATTTAGTTGAATATTTCAAAATAAATGAACATCTGAAATATAGCCATTGCGCGAGATCGATCATAACTTCCCATAGTCGAATGTTTTTCTTTTATATCATTCATGGATCATCGATCTCTTATGTTCATATGAAACAGAAAGCTGATCATTCTTGTTTGTTAATAATCTCAATAGTAGTCTGAACAACGTAACCTACTTGATATATTAGTATTTCAGACTCAACGAAGCTGGTAAATCCAACTCAACTTTTCATTAAATTTATTGAAAAATAAAAGAGAAGAAAATAGAAATATAAAAAGGACAGAAAACAAGTGTATGCAAGAATTTCAGACAATTTGAACTCTTTGTTTTGTTTGACTTCTAATGAACAAGCAGAAAATCATAGATGAGCTTAAGTGACGATTGCATCCCAAGACAGATAGCTACGTATCCGAACCAGTAGTCTTACTATTGAGTTACAGATGTATAATGAATGTATGAATTATTTCTATTTGTTGATCAAAGTTCAAAAGAAGGAACAACTCACTATTGAATAAATATATATTAATGATGAAAGTTTTGTCTTGTCCAGCTAGTTTATCCGTCGCTCACTGATACTTTTATCATTTTATCGAATATCTTCCACATCAATTTACGTAAATATTAAATTTAGAACTTTATGTTTTGTGAAAATGCTATAAGACTAAATCAATATTCTTGTGAATGACTTCTGATTCCTCAATAGAATAGGAACACGCTAGTTTCAATGCAACATTTCGGTTGAATTTTTAAAGTAAAATGTGAATTTTTCCTTAATTTTTGAAATATTGCATATTACTAATTTATGTCATTGCTCTTCTATGCTTAAGGGTTGATCATTATACTTTGAAGAACTGAATTAGAAAGAATAAGATGAGATCAAGATGAATTCACAAAGTACTTTGGTTTCATTTTATTCCACCAGAACTTTCAACTAAAGAGTAAATATTTTCCAGTAAGTTTTTAATCCACTATTAAAAAACCTACGACTTGCATAAAATCTAGCATTCAATCTGTGAGTACTATTATGATGTTGACTCGTTGTAAAACTCAGTGAATATCGTATTATGTGCGAGATGTACATTGCAAAATTTCTCTATTAAAAAACTTATCAAATAAAGTATCGAAGAGAAAAATGTGAGATAAATAAAAGCGTCCGTTTGTAATTAGAAAGACAACCAGATTATAAATTATTTAAATGATGAATAATTTCAGTGCTATTCGAACCTGATACTAGGTACGATGAGATATACTCTAATGATAGAATTTATTCCTATCATAAGATCAAGTATGCCAGATATAGTGACATTTTCCTCTTCTTTTCTATTGTTCACTACGCATTTGATCAAACAGAAATTCGATTAAAACATGAAAAAGTGAACCCTATAGTGAACAAACTAAAATCCAGGCACCCGTATACTGAAGTGATAAATAGCAGAGTATCAGACAAACTACCTTGCTAATGGTAAGTCACAGAAACTTGACCGATTATCATGTCAGGAATTGTCTCAGTATCCAGTACTAATCAAGTACTTGTTTAGGTATTTATCCAGTTTTATGTTATTGTATGAAAAATATTCAATAAGTGAGCTGATTAACATCCCGAAGCATTCTGGAGTTGGCTGCAAAGAGCCTAAAAAGTATCTTAAGGTAATCAAGGACGGTTTCAATGGCATACTAAAGTAATATGGTATTCACTTGGATAGCTTGCATTCAGTAAATTGATTAGGGATACAAAATTTTCTGTAGTTATCCCCAGCAAAAACGAAATCTAGTCATCCATTTGTAAACTCTTCAATACTGTCAAATGCCCCAGTTACTATGAGAGCTACATGAATGAAATCCAGTTTTAAAACTTTATATTGTAACTGAACACCTGCGAAAAGGAAAAACATTCTCTCGTCATTAGAAAAACTAGACTTAAATATATAAAGAATGTATCTCCATAAAACCTGTAACGATCCTAAGATAGTTAAAAGTTGATTTTCATCAGAAATTTTCCTAAGTGAAAGATCAGAAGTCTTTGAAACGTCTCATTTTTAAACTCAACAAACAGCTTAGAAATCCAAAACTCCCTTTTCTTCCTTGTGTTAAGAATGCATAGCTTCTCAAACGTAATGCTTTTCAAAATAATATACGACTTCTAAATAATGGAAGTGGCTAGATATTTTGTGCCCGATTTCCATTCAAATCACTTATGTACGTAACTAAGCATTTCATATTAAGGAGTATTGAATATATATATATTCATCGCTACTTAAGTTTGTGTGACTAGTAATTGCTGGAGAAAAGAAAGTAATTATATCGTTGTCAAACAAAATAGAAGGACCACATGCTGTAATGAGGATTTCTATTCAATTCAGTTTATTTCTCATATGTGACATGCATGATGTTTTTTTCTAGGGTAGAATGAATTTGCCGTTTTTTATGATGGTTAAATTTTATGTTAATGTCTACTTCATCGGTTATTTTATTTTATATTTGAAAGTTTATAATCTATTGATTAGTTCGAGTATTCAAATTGATAGAGGTATATATTTTCAACGGAAAAAACATTAATAGCTTTCAAGTTATGTATCATTACATACAAATAATAAATTCAATATTTATTTACTCTTTTCTTTTTATTATTGTTCATTCTATTCCATGGGATTGCAAGTACATTATCCCTTTGGAAATCCTATGTTCCTCATAGTTTATTTTACCTTTCAATGTTAACAGTTCTTCTTTTACATAAAGAAGCACATTTATTTGATGTTCTCTTCTGTAATATTCTTTCAACTATATCGAATATTTTGTTTCACAACTGAAATAAAAGAAACGGTAAACTCGATACATAATTAGCTAAGAGATTCTGAAGTAAACGTGAATGTTTACTTAAAACTTAAGGTGATAATTTCGCTATTCATCCAACAAAAACTCATAATAAATAGCTAAGTATTTGATTGTCTATTAGAATGTGATGAACATATTTTACGTAAACTCTCAACATGTATTTTGTTTCGATTAGATAGAAAGGAGATGACTTATACAGAATGATGATATGACTGATAGAATTTTTGGAGTATTAATTGTGCCTATTTGCCAAAGTCAATTGTTAATCTATCGTTATCTGTTTGAAAAATTCTCCACTGTAAGCTGTCTGTAAGTGGCGTAGAATAGATGGGGATTCAGTCAAACAGTGCTTGCAAACGCATATTTTAAACTGTTTAAAAGCTTTTTGAACATCTTATTTAAGAGTTGAAAATACTTGTGCAAGCCATTCCAAGTGACTTGAGACGACTGATCAGTACTTGGAGATTAACAAAAGCGAAATTCTTTTCAGCCACTTGAGGTTCACATAGCTGCAAAGTCCTTAGATATTGTTAATATGCAAGCACTTATCAGCTACTGTTAAATAGGTGAGTTCTCAGTAACTGTTGAATGCTTAGGATTCGGCTCTTTTTACCAATCACAAGCCACTTGGAAGGGCTTTCATTGGTGTTATAAGTATTTAAAGATTTTCTAGCTGCTTTCAGGTCGCTGATAACGTGTGATTATAAGCAATGTTGAGCGAAATCCCTAGCTATGTTAAGATCCTGTCCACACTAGACAAATTCTACAGTCTGAACTTTTTGCGTGTTTTCACTTGAAAGTTAATGCATCACACAGAATCAAAAACTTCACAATAAACTACCCCTTTATATTGTTCCATAATAGAGGAGCCTTCAATAGAAAAAGATGATATTTTGATTAGTGTATATGAAATTAGATTCTCATAGGTGCACTAACTTGGTGTATTTAGTTAGCCGATCGCTTTTGTTAAGACTGCATTAGCTCGTGCAGTAAACACCTGATCTAAGCTAGCTTTTTCACTGAAATTTTCACAAGGGTATGATCATAAATTATAATCTGTTTCTTTTTGTACTCAGGTATATTCTTTATTGCTTTTAGTATCCGGTATTGAATCATTTTGACAGATTCACAAATACTGGTTGATAATTTTTAATAGATCTGAGTCTACATCGTCAAAGATGAAAATTCAAGTCAAAGAACGAAGACCTCACCGATATTCCCTCGGGCACAACAGTTCCATCATCGTTAGCCAAAGCGTTGTCTTGTGAAGTGCGTTTCACCGATGATCAATATTCAGAAGTTCAATACGTGAATATGTGAATATCTGGCATTCTATCAGTAATAGTAACTCTCATTTATAATACTTACAGCATTATTGAAAATGTTTTGCATTAAAATCTTAAAAATAGCACAGTTCACATGTATTCAATATGCTGCTTGTCGCATACTATTCGTATTCAGTCTTACGCTAATGTCTCTAACGATGGTATTTGTAGAAATTTAACGGTAGGAATCAATGTTAGATAATTTGCACACCGTTAGTTGATATAAACGATAAATTTTGACGTGTAATAAAATAGTTGTCAACAATTATAAACACTACCTTAATAATTGTCAAATAAATGTCACAAATGAACTCTAGTATAATATATAGTATCATATTCTTTTTTTTATGCATTGTCATCTATGCCATATTACGAAGCATGTATAATCATCTATAAGACATAATGGGATTTTTTATATTCGTTGCGTTCATACTTCTTTTACTTTATTTCACTTTTACTTTGTTTATTCGGTGTGCGAGCAAAATTATTTCATTGCTCACGTCATATTTTTTCAGGTTCTCTCTATTACTGCTGTATCGTAACAAGATATCTGTTCGATGGGTATGCGTAGGTGAAAAGTATGATATACCTTCTTGGTAAAAGATCAGTCGGGCGTGCGTCAATAGATGAAGTATTGAGTATACGAGGCGAACAGAAAGAAGAAAAATAAACATTGGTTAAGAGAGAAGCGAAGAGTATACTTTTTTTTCTCTCTTGATTCGGTCATAGAACAGGTAAACTGTATTTCATATTCGAATAATTTAATGATTTTCCAAACATGTAAGAGTGTCTTCGTAGTTTTGAAGAAAAATTTTATTAATTTTCGACAGATCTTCCCGTTTAACAACGAATTTAGAATGGAAAAGTTAGCTAGATGATTATTTGTTTACATCAAAAGGACATTGATAATACAATTTTATTGATAAGGATTATATTTTTGAAATTTATCAATAATATAATACCTATGAAGATGTTATTTTAAAAAGAATTTTACATTTTAGATAAATAAACACGGCTCATAAACTTATTCTAGATACTATTAATATTATTGGATTTTGTTTCGAAAACGTTGATCCATTTCAATGTACCTAAAGAAACTTTTTCATCATTTTCTAACCTTGCTACGTTCGATAAATATTCGTTTATTATCATGGATATTCGTTCTCATTCTACTTATATTCCCTTTGCGTAAAAATATTTTAACAGTATTCTATATCGCTCAGACATATATGACTTGGTATCGCTTCTCATCTGGAGTCTTAAATGCTAACGATAATTTTGATACAACGATGTTTAGTTATCCATTAAATCAAACAGTAGCTATGCCAAATTATACGAATCTAGTACCAGCTATATTACATCATATTTATATCGGTAATGGTGATTTAACGAAGTATCCCACATGGCTAACTGCGCGCGAAGCTTGCATAAAATGGCATCCAAATTATGAACATAAATTTTGGAATGATTCAACAGCGGAAAATCTTATTCAAGAAGAATATCCATGGTTTTTAGAAACATGGAAAAATTACTGGTATCCAATACAACGAGCTGATAGTTTACGTTACATTGTTCTTTATCATTATGGAGGAATTTTTCTCGATATGGATCTTCATTGTCGTCGTTCATTAGGACCTCTTCGCCGTTTTGAATTCATTTCACCAGCTGCCTATCCTGTTGGAATATCGAACGGTTTTCTTATGGCATCAGCACGTCATCCATTTATGAAAGTTCTTGTCGATCAGTTACCATTGTTCAATCGCAATTTTCTTGTACCTTATGCTACAGTTATGTTTTCTACTGGTTGCATGTATATATCGGCACAATATTCATTATATCATGATCGAAATCGTCTAAGGCTTTTAGACTATCAGCAACATCGTTTAAGCGGTCATGTAACGACACCATTATTTCACCATTATGGTAGTAGTAGTTGGCATTCGAATGATGCATCGTATATCAAGAAAGCAGATAATCTTTTAAGAATACTACATCGTCATAAAAGGCTACTGTTATTTATTTTCTCCATATGTGTTATGGTTTTGTTCACATTATTTTATCTAAGACGAGCAAAACTGAAAGAGGAAATTTTAGTGTTCTAAACGAAAAACACGAGAAACGCAAAATTTCATTATTTAACTACAATAAAAATCCGTCCACTTAAAATTATTTTATTATTGTTGTTTTATTTTTATCACTTTTAATATTGAATAAAATTAGGTAAATCGAAACAAGTCTCATGATTTTCTTTCTTTGTAGATTGAAGAATGAATATATTAAGAGAACCATTAAGAAAGCTTTGGGATACAGTAAAAACATATTTCGATAATCAATTACATGAAGCCTATGAACAAGAAAATCTAGATACTTATATGTACAAGTGTGTGAATCGTTCTTCACATAGCCGATGTTTCATTCGATTTTATCACTGGATATCGATGCATAAATACTTATTTATGATGATAGTATTTGTTTTTATTCCAATTCTACTTTATCTATTGTTAATTAGTCTATCGAAAAATCAAGCATTTATTCCTATGCAGTTGCAAAAAAATCGACATCATCTTCTTCTGGTTGTAGCTCATCCCGATGATGAATGTTTATTTTTTTCACCCACGTTACTTGTTTTACAAAAGCAAATCCACGTTAACTTGAGTCTATTAGTTTTTTCACGTGGAAATCACATTGGCTTAGGTCATTTACGTGCTATGGAACTACGTGGTTCATGTCGAGTATTAAATATACCTGAAGAACGCTGTATATCATTAGACTTATCCAGTGTTCAAGATAACCCAAAAGTTTGGTGGTCTGAACAACAACTAATTCCGATAATAAACGAATATGTCTTGAAATGGTCTATTAATATCCTTGTTTCTTTTGATAAAAAAGGTGTTTCAGGTCATATCAATCATCGAGCAGTCGCTTCAGCGGTTCATCTATTAACTAAAGCCAACAATAATACAACGCTAATGATGTCATATGAATTAAAATCTGTTTCGCTTCTTCGTAAATATTCCTCGTTACTTGATTTTTATCTAACATTTTTTTCTTTTATTCCGCGACTGTTACATTCATCGTTATCATTCTTAATCCCATTTAATTTGATATCATCAACAGACTTATCACGTTTACTTCTTATCAATACACCTACTGATTATATGGCATCTCGAACTGCTTTTTCAAGTCATCAAAGTCAATTTAGTTGGGACAGATATATATATTTAATATCAAGCCGTTATATGTTTATCAATGAACTAGTACACATCAATAGAAAATTTTGAAAGTAAAAAACAACAGAAAAATTTCTTTTCTTTTAAATTTTCTTTACAATAGAAAAAAAACTCGTATTTAATAATTCCTTAATCACAATGACCGACCGGATAATGTAAAAACACTCCATCTTGCATTAACGTGTCTTGTATTCGACTAATATTAGTTGCTTGTAGATCAGTATGACCATAGAGTGCAGAATAAGCAACTGCATCACCAGCAGCATCACCCAATAACATGAAATGAGGCGCAACTCGAGTAGCTGCATAAGCAACATGAGATGCTGCATGACATACGGGTACAAGTAAATTCGTAACTTCATTTCTTTTTCGGTAATAATATTGAATAAGGTATTTCAAAAACCAGTCCACTTTTGGAATCATTAATATGAGCAATAGCTTGGTTCATTGCTCCTTCATTATTAACATAGGATCCATTGATAGTTCGTGTAACAGCACGTATGTCATGACCCCAACTACCTAGAGCAATTGTATCATGACGACAGAGACCACTAACAATATGATTCTGTGTAAAAACATTTTCGTCGATTAATCGAAGGCCTTCAGGAACATATAATTATGATGGTATATGTTTAGTTTCTGACCATTGATCATTGCATAAACCATATTGATTTAATGAATTTCTTGTCGTTTCTGGAGCGAATGGAGAAGTCAAAAGATACCACAGCATACCGAGAACATAGTTCAAGACTGACCGGGCTATTTGAAGACGATCATCAGTTGTACCATTCACAAAGTTTCGATTTAAATTTATTGCACCACTTGTAACAGCACTTCCAAAGCTGTCGCACATATCATATTTATCTGCATTTGGATAAATGAGTACGTCAACAAGTTTATTGAAAGGAGGCCCTCGAGGATATTTTCCTGAACCAATCAATGAATCTATATATCGCTGTAAAAAAATGAAATTATTCGGATCATAATTTTTCGGTCGAACGAATGGTACTTGTTTTTCTTTGTTAGGTGTTACACAAAGACGATATGAATATCCGATCATGTTTAAGTCAGCCGAGCCTACTTGACCTAGTTTATCGGATGAAACATATGGAGCTAATGTTCCACTGTCTAAGGTAGCATCGACCGCATAATCCGACATAAAATTAGAAAATGTTGTATACTGTTGTACGCCAGCATACGATTCATTATATTGATCACATGATTCTCTACCCCATGTATAAGATGCACCCGAATATCGGACAAGATCTCCTTCATAACTTGCATCAACCCAAACAGATGCTTGCCAGAAGCGTTTATCGCTAGCTGTAGTTACTTGAACAATACGTGTACCATTCATTTTTACACTTCCATCGACATCTGATCTTGTTCCAGTGATTAGTTGAATATTTGGATGCATAGAAAGTAAATCAAGAAAACTTTGACGAATTACATTCATATCAGGTTGATAGATTGGACTCGCAACATTTTTATAATACTTGTAGTTATTGTTTACTCAATCTTGCCCAACAGAACCAACAACTAAATCCAAACAAACGAAAATAGATATAAATAAATATTAAAAGAATAGCTCAACAATTTATTTACTCGTAATTTCTAAGCCGAGATCTAGTAAACCATAATGCCACCGGTTGTTGACATACCTCCAATGTAAGATGTTGGCTCTATGATAACGATAGGCGATGAAGACAGCAATCGAGCTGCAGTAATGGCAGCAGCAATACCAGCAGGTGTAGCACCATAGATTGCAACTTCATAAGCACTATTGATTGGATTTATAAATAATAATAAGATTATGTGAAAATATAAATCTGAGGAAGAAATTCTCACAATCAAAGAGAAGGGGTCGAGTAAAACTAATGGTAAACGTTTGTCTACAAAAATTCTATTATCTTACATATCTCTTCAAATAACTGTCATTTGATACATAGGCATGGATATAGTATGAGATGACATTGAAAAATTTTCTCTTAAAACTAAAATCAAATTAGGAGCTCTTGAATGAATCCATGTAGAACTTGATCTAGAGATGATCAATATAACTTTTTAGGAGTCTTTTGATTAGAGATATGTCATTCACATAATTAGAAATGTGATTAATGATAGTGAACTAATTGTTCACTATGTTTTCAATGTACGATTTTCAATCGAATATTTTTAGGTCACTTGTTTTTTTCTACTCATTTTTCTACTCGCATCTATCATAGGTCTGTTGGTGTAAAAAGAAAATGCGTTTTCATGGTAATTTCTTCATTAATTCCCGAGTTGTTTTTAACATTTTGAACGTCTTGCAATACTTATTTAAACGAAATGTGTAATTATATTTATAACATTTGTATCGTGAAGTAGAATAACTTGATTATATCGGATTTACTAGAAGCATGATTGCAATTCAACAGAGACAGTCACAAGTAGGTCATGAATATGTTGATTTCCTTGCAAATAAACTTGATAGGGTTCGGTCATGTATTTACAACGAAAATTGATAACTATCAAGAAATACATCACTGCATTTTATCGTTTAAAGATGTGCTTCATCTCAGTTTTCATTAATCAATACACAGTTTAGTTTGGGTCACGCATTTTCTTGTTAATAGAGATACGTAGACA
Organism: Rotaria macrura; assembly: GCA_900239685.1. Taxonomy (NCBI): domain Eukaryota; kingdom Metazoa; phylum Rotifera; class Eurotatoria; order Philodinida; family Philodinidae; genus Rotaria; species Rotaria macrura. The sequence goes on along the minus strand of OENT01000741.1, from coordinate 2,251 downwards.
TTGTCGTATTTCTTATTCGTGTATATGATAAAAGAGTCATCGAGGTGCAAAATTTTCAATAAGAAAAATCTATACACATCAGATCATTAGAAATGACATTGAAAAACAGTAGGCCGTACAATCCCCAACTGTATTATCATCAAATGAGTTGCACTCTTCTATAGTCAAATTAACTAATCGTAGTTTAACATGTGTGAGTTGTCGCAAGAACACAGGAATCGAGATATTGAATTTGAATAAATTAATTTTTTACGCTAATTGACTACGACGGAAATAATCACTATAGCTTTTCTTTTCACTTCTAGTCACGCTCGAATAGAATTTGACGCGTCACTAATGAAAAATTACACGACAGGTATCAAAAAGGTGCTTCTCATGAATCAATATTTCACTTCTATTACTCATATATTTTATAAAAAAAGAAAACGATTCCTTGAGCAAGTGTCAAAAGATTATTGCTCATATCACCAGTAAATCTTGTCAATATTTCATATAGATGAAGTGTTGTGGTCTCTTGAATTTCTGTAAATACCTTAGATTCAAAAGTCTATTGTATGTACGATTAATCTTTGATAAGTTGTATAACTATAGTTCCTGATGGTGATTGTGATTCAATAATCTCTAATAATTAAATAGAAAATAATTGTAACCATCGTTATAGAGTGGGTTGCTGTTTTATTTAGAATCTTCTTCTCTAGCAATACTGTTCTTATCATTGCTAAGCAAGTTATTTTAATATGAAGTTTTCCATCAAAACGGAAAGTTTTGTAGTTTAATTTGGTTAAATAATCCTTGAGGAATTAAATTTTAATCAAATCCTCAAAGCTCTTGTTGGTTATAACGAAACGATATATTGCAGATAATGTTTCTTTGTTGACATCTGCTCGTAGCTGAATACATACGTATATTCAAGACAGCTATATCAATTGTCAAGAGACAAGTTATTCACTTATTTGATGATCATAGTGTCAGCTTGAAATAATATCGAACTGATTTCTTAGTCTATTTTATACAGAAGATCGTATTAGTTCATAAGTAACATAGAAATTGACTAGGACATGCACGTATCAGATCAGCATGATTACAACAGTACAATACGGGGTTGTACAGAAAATATGTACTCATTTTATTTATTGGAGATATGAGAAAACCATTGAAACGGTAAATAAGCTTAACAAGAATGTCATGGACCAATGAAAAAAAAAATCAATATATATGTATATGAGGGAATTGCGCTGGTATTGTACGGTTGGGCGAAAAAATTCGAAAAAAATAAAAGTGACTTTGAAGAACGTTTGAATTGTGCATTGGATAGAGCTTTATTGATTGTGTATAAATCAAGTATTTCCCGAACTATCAGGTTCTTCATTTCAGAAAAAAATTGAGTTTTTATTAAAAGGGTGAATCCATGGGTATCCTACCACTTTTCTGGAAAAAGTTTTTTTTTCCCATTTTTTTTCGCCAAAAACACCAAACAAGTATAGAAAACGTGTTTGGTGAAAAAAAATGATCACTTTTCCGATAAAAAATGTGACTTCTATGCCGTTTTCTCGGTACATGTCGATGTTTTTCTGGTTTTCCATGAGTAGAAGTGAATCAAGCGTAGAAATAAGTTCTCCTATGCCGTTTTTTCTGCTGAATCCACCGAACAAGTATAGAAAAGGCTTTCAAAGAAAAAAAATGATCACATTTCTAATGAAAATTGGTACTTCTAGGTCATTTTCTCGGTACATGTCGATGTTTTTCATTATAATTCATTGCTGATAGTTTCTCACAATAAAATAAGAGTTTCTTTACATTTCTTTTCACATGAAAACCTTGAATGTTCTCTGAAAACACCTTCTGTGAAAAATAGTCATATGCTTCTTGCCAAAAATTTCGAGTCACAGACCATTTTTTCGGAACAGGCCTATGTAAACGGAACAAGACTCTTCTCTGGTTCGAACTGTTTTCATAACTTTTCACCCCAATGAAGTTAGATGTGGTCCCTGATAACAATCACCACGAGTATTTTAGAAAATCTGACTATCGGATTTTTGGGACCTGAGGTACCCCTCAGGGATATGAAAAAATTTTTTTTCTTTTATTCCAACTGAAATACACACGGCTACTTACAGTCAAGCCTTCTCACCATAAATATCGTAATTCTAATTGACGAAACTGTATTAGTTGAGTAGCGCTGTGGAATTAATGTTGTCATCCATGGTAGCCATTCGAACAACCATGTTGCCACTGGGCCACCACTAATGTC
>OENT01000740.1:5116-80396 GCA_900239685.1 Rotaria macrura | reverse complement strand
GTTTCCGAGCCTCGCAAACCTTTTTGCGTTGGTTTTCTGGGAAACGGTTATTTTTTAGAGAGTAGTGTTATTTAACCATTGCGATATTGGTTTGCACAATTTTTTCGTCTCTGATGCTGAAAAGTAGCATCATTCCACAAACATGTACTTTCTGCCAAGCACTGAAAACGATACTGGCGAATTGATGCACAAGAACTTTCAACATGTTCCTCTTCGTCTTCACTTCAAGCACAATGACGAACGCCGTCTTTCAAACGATAAGCTGAGATACAATCAGTACTTCGGCAAATATCGACAGCTGTCTGATACAAACGGTTATCGAATGTTGTCATATCATTCCAGCACTACGGATGAAACATTAGTGCATTAGATGAATAGACTCGTACCGCATATTGATCATTAGATAATATCGCTGTCTCGAGATCACAAAAACGCCATTGAAAATAGATGAAGTTTTTCACAAAATGGGCGTCATCATAATCGAACCATGAATAATCTTTTGATTTCATCTGATAACGATCAAACGATTTAAATTTGATTATTCATGTAGTATTTTACATGCGAGAAAAATCTTTCGAATGAGAGATTGCTCTTGCTATTGTATTAAAATGAATACCACATATTTAATTGTCAGTTAGGTTTTAAATGAAAATCATTCACTGATCTATTGCCAGTTTTAATAGATCTAATGAATTCTAGACAAAGGATTGAACAAATCATTTTTTTACATATAAAGTCGATATATCCATTACTTGACTGTAGTAACTTCGCGTCCCTTTTACCTCTTTCAGGTAATTTCTCTAATCAATCGACCCTAATGTCGAGAAAATCAACTACTGCAGTAAAATGTTATCAGAATTGTAGAAAATAAAAAGTATTAGTGCAACAAACAAGAAATTCACAAGAGGTAAATCTGAAGATTGAATTGGCTACAGTCTGCCAGGTAATACAAATGACGTAGATGATCGAATGAGCTTTTCATGCAGACTCGATTAATCCTTAGAATTTGATGATAGATCATCGAAACTAGATTCGAAGAGTTCCACGATAGGAAGACTTGATAAGTCAAGAGAGAAATCCTTTTACGAAACAATCACAACCCTAATGAAAATTATTGCTAGATGAATTTCCAATCAGCCCCTTTGATTAGAACACATTAGTTTTCCTAAAATTGAAAGATAACTGGAAAATAAAAGTACTTACCTCTTATTTTCAAAGAAACTCTCATCAACATCTACATTCCTATAATTACTGTTCACCGGTTTCCTACTAGTGAAAAAAAAACAAATTTCAGATTGGCGATGGCTTAGAGAAGAATGCAAGAAAAGAAACGCGGGACACTTTTATCTTTCAAATTTCAACCCGTGTTTCTTTCGATCGGATGATATGTGGAAGTCAACAAAAAATAAGCATTGGAAAATGTAAGTACAAAATAACACCCTCCATCTGTCTTTATAATTCTTCAAATGTTTTATTTTATTGATTAATCATTGAAAAATAGCAGAGTATGAAGCCGATTTTGATTGACTGGTTGCCAATAGATGGTGTCATAATCAATTCAAGCTATAGAGAGAGGGTTCATATCTGTCAATTCTGTATGCTATGAAAATTAAAGATATAGCGATGCGACTGTCAATATCACAGATAATTTTCAAAACTATTATCGCCGATATAGAAATAGTCAGATTTTCAACTTACTCTATCTGACAGTTATTTTATTTTGGACGATTGACATTTATGATTGTTGTATCACTAGATAGGAAGAAATGAACAAAGTTAATCTCGGATTTGTAAGAGAAAGTCGTATATTTACTTTATTGTTGTTATAATAAAGGATGAATTCACTTCGACTGAGTCGACATTATTGGAATAGATCATCATTGAACAAAAATACCTCTAAATCTAGATGAGTTCGATGAATTTTTCATTTGCTTCGTGAAATGTACACAAGACGAATGCTTTACGACGAAGAACGTTCATAAACATTTATAAAAGTTTCATTGGCTTCATGGGCATAAAATTGAGGGTGTGATTCTAGTTTTTCATGATCCGAGTTTCACATTCGTTAAAACACTCGTCGGATGGCTTTGAATATGCTGTAGTTATTCGAAATGATTTAAGGAAGAAACTTCATGGATATAAAACATGGACTGTTTAGTATGTTTCAAGCGTGCAATGATTCTTATATTGGTTTTCCGATATTTAATTGTTGTGCATGAGAGCTCTCGGTCAGGTTCGTGAAGGTGAACCAGGAAAATATTTATTGAAGGAAGATTCGGCACAAGATGACTCTACCCTATGGTGGTAAAATATTTGCACAAAATGATCAAAAGCGAAGCTTCAAAGTGAGAATCATTCGGCTTATGAGTGAGCGGCTCGATGCACCGAATGATTCTGTTACTTAGAAGTTTCACAGTCGAAAAGACACATTACATTTAAGATAAGTGTTGTTATTTCTTTTACTATGGCACTTGTTGAGATGAAAACGATTATATTCAGTTGGTGTGGACGAAATTGTCTGCGGAATCTGATAATTTTTTCATCGAATGCTCAATGCATTTTTAATTGAATATACATCGACGTTTCTGGAATGCAATTTATCTATTCGAAACGAACTTGTTACACTTCCGGTTGAATACGAGTGTTGGTGTATAGTGAATTTTGTTATGAGTCTCCCCGTTGGGATCCACAACTAACAATAAACAAAGTTTCATCGGAAAAATACAATTCTCGTAACATGTTAAAGAACCTTTTTGTTTGAAATGAATGCTTGTATTAACGAATATAACGAACTAAAAGTTTCATCCATTCGAGCTTCACAAACTGATCCTACTTTTCGATGTAGAGAAATAACTAGCTAAGAAATCAATCATGGCAGAAGTATACTTTTATTTTTAAAGCACATTCAATCAACAACTATTCGTTTCCGGCAGAATATTAAACTTTTGAATTCGATGATTTCCAAGGTCGCTGACGAAAATATTTCCTTCACTGTCTAGTGCTAAACTATAGGAAAACCATAATTGATTTGGTTGATCGCCAAAACCGTGTCCACCAATAATCGTCACTCCAGCACTCTCATTTGGTCCCCACTTTTGAATCCGACCATTAAATGTATCGACAATATACATATTGTTGTATTGATCGAGTTTGACAGCGAATGGTTGATTAAATTGACTAGCATTGGATCCTTCTCCATAGCCACCAGCAACAGTGATGCCGTCAAAAGATCCTTTCAGGAATTTTTGTATTCGATCATTTGCTGTGTCAGCAACGTACAGTGTTTCACAATCATCAACAAATACACCGGTTGGTCTTAATAGATTTTTCGCTGAATAATCGTCTCCTGTTTGCCCAGCAACAATAATCCCATCATTACTTCCATTTGTAAATTTTAAGATCCGATTATGGAAAACATCTGTTACATATAGTGCATTCGTCTTTTCATGGACGAATATACTATCGGAATACGTGAGTTTATTTAATTCTTCGCCTCCTCCATTTCCACCAGCGATAGTAATACCGCTGGTTGCACCTTTCGGCCACATTTGTATGCGATGATTGCCGTCGTCGGCAATGTAAATATTTTCATTTTTGTCAACATATACATCTAACGGTGAGCTTAATTGATCTGGATGAGAACCCGCACCGTTGCCACCGGCGACCGTAATACCACCACTAGTTAATGAGTTACCTATGAACATTTGAATACGATTGTTGCTTCGATCAGCAACATAGACATTATCTCCATGAACAGTATCCACGAAAATACCTAATGGAGAATTTAGATGCTGAGAATCTGAACCCGATTTACTATCAGCACCCACGATAATGATTCCATCTGTTGCCTATTTGGTTCTTTGACGACAGTTTGGCTGATTACTATGACCACAGTGAATGATGGCTACAAAATATTTATTACTCGGACTTTTTTTGTAAAACTTTCAATAGCAACCACTCGAAATCATTACTAAAGCAGGAGCGTCGTACTGGTGTTAATATACAATAAATCTAAATTATTCCCTCAGCTAATCATAATGGCGTCCAGTTATTTGTTATTTACGAAGTAATGGGTAACAGAAAATCTGTGACTTGTTTGGCGTAATAATAGTTTTCTAAAATTCTATTAACAGTATTCGACATACTCAAAATACGAATCTTGTTATATTTTGCGAAATTATTAATAGATTAAATTGTGTAACCCTTGAATCAAACTGCGTAAATACAAAACTCCTCTCGACAGCATGCTTACTTGAAAAAAAAATAAATGAATTCAGTGTTTTCCCTTTACGCATACCATGTTAAACATAATATGTTTTTTGGATGTACACTCATAAAAGAGTAGAAAATTTTATTTTCAATCGACACTGACAACACGTGTATCGTGTATCTATCGATTATGCAGCATAAACTGTATGAAGCTATTTTCTGAAATGTCATCATGCGACTGAACAAGGAAACATTGATGCAATTATTAGAATATGTTTTGGATAAATTGATACGGTTCACTAGATTACTATTGTAGATATCTTCTCTTTGCACAACAATCTGCACAGAGAATTGTCTATTCAAAATCATTTTGCTTCTTACTATGTAACATTTAATCGAAGGCTGCAAAAAGAATTCAATAGAGAACGATTTACATGTTTTGGCAATAAACTCATATAGGCGAACACTGACTAGAATGGAATGCTTAGCAACCACATGTATATTAATAATTCAATCAATGAATTCGTCCTAAAGCCACTTCGGTCCGTATTCATGACTGTAACGTCGTAGCACGATATTCGACAGTTACTTCTTTCACAGATTCTAACTATCAATCAAAGTATCAACAATATGCTTCGCTCATCATCATGAGTCTAAATAAGAGAAAGGCATTCAGTCAACCAACTGAAAAACATCAGTGATCCTGCTTTTGATGTTCTAGAATAATATTAGCCAGGTTTAGCGTTCAGGATCCAGAATCTTACCAAAAGTGGGGTACTTTCAAGGCTATTTTGGTCGGATTTCACCGTAAATAGAACCCGGAAATTCTGACAATTTCCGAGAACCGAAAATGCCAAGAAAATAACTCGGACCTTCGAGAGACTCACCACAAACAAGTAGTGGCGTAACCAGGAAATCACGGGTGCCCGGGCGGTGCCCATAATCTTTAAAAAAAGTCATTCACAATAGTTAAAATTTCTTCTGATGCTCAATTGATTTTTTTAATTTTTGCTTTTCTAAAGAAAGAAACAAAAGTTCATTAATTGAAAAAGCTGAAGGTGATGGTTGTTGTTCACTTGTATAATGTGAATGAATTTGTTCATCTCGTTGATCAATTGTAGAAGATGAAGCAGTTGGTTCTTGTTGTTGTTCATCTGGAGAATATGATGTGGTAATCTAAACTGTTTGATTCACTATTNACTCACTTGAGATTAAGGAAGCATCACATTTTTTCTTTTTTGTAGTCTCTGAATAAAAAAATGACTCAATAGTTCCACGTTTAGGCTCTTTGGAAGTGTTCTCCATTTCAAAATAAAATAAACTAATTTTTGAAATGCTATTTATTCAGTAATCGATTGGTTGCTTTATTTTCCGATATATTTATATACAGAAACGAAAAATAGACGACCAATTGATGTTTCTTACTGATCAGTGTCTAGTTTAATCCTTCAGATGTCACTATAGCTTTTTTTTTCACAGCTACTATCTATACAATGAAAAAATAACCAATATTTGAATCGTAATTATCAAGTTTAAAAGTTTCTCCGGTGCCCGGGCGCTGCCCTGGCATGCCCACCCCTGGTTACACCACTATTTCGAAGTCACGACAATCGACCTCGGGAGCTATATATAAACAATATGATGGAATATAAGAATCGTACATTTTCAAACTCAGTGAGAGTTCATAATATGTCCATCCAAAATCGTAGGGATGGGCTGTCGAAACATTTTAGATTTTGCAGTAACCTATCAACTTTCATAGAGCGCACAAAGTTACCTACATATCTAAACTGTTATCAAGATTTCTTGAGGCATAATATATGCCTGTGCCAAAGCTCGTTCTTTCATTTTCTTTTTCGTCGATCATTTTGGCACCCAAAACTTACCAAAACAGAAGTTGTTCTATATCAATCCATAGAAAAAAGTCTGTTCTATACAACAAGATATTCTAGTAGGCATGAAAAATGTCCCATCGATCTACAACTAACACGTTTTTCGTCGGTTTTTATACACATTTTTCCAGTTCTTCTCTTATTTGTAGCATTATTTTTCAAGAAACTAGACCAAACATTAAATATTCTTATAGATGGAGAAAAAGTTCATCATTTTGTATAAAAATATTTACTTAAAAGTACTAACAATGTTCTGAAAAATCGATAGAAACATGGTTTACCCACGTAATTTTTAGCTCTAGTTTCGAACTGCATGCATTTCCAGTGTATCAATGATATTTCGACACCGAGCTGACTGCATTTAACGGGATCTGTGTCATTTGATCGAGCATCTAAAACTGCTTCTTCGGTACTAAAATCCTCTACGATCCTGTTCCTCTCTCGATTTATAGAATCATGAAAACAAAAAAAAGTGACCATGTTAAAATCTCGCCCAATAATTCATTTTTTTTTCTTCTAGTTCCAATAGCTTTGGCGACCTCAAAGTTCTGATTCTAACTAAAGTCAGTTGAAGTAAATCTGTTTGTACGAAGGTGAAATTCAAATGATTTTACCGGGAGACTCGGAGACGTAGTCGTTGTGACAAACTTTACTTTGTTACACTTATTCTTCATCACACAAAAACTTTGTGCACTCTCGACCATTCCGAAGCGAATTATGCTCTGAGATTTATTTAATGTAGTGAACTGCTTTCAAGAGTATCAGATGGCCTCTTGCACGTGCCGAATGTTCATCACATTTGATCACTTATCAATCTTACAATCTATGCAACTGATTTCGTCTGCCATTGACGTGATGAATTAACAAGTGGGAATAACTCGAGGAAGAGCAATTGGCACTAACCATTGTGCATTTTACAATTGAAATCAATCATTTAAAAGTGTACTCTTTTTTTCTTTTGAAATTCCGGTCTCATTCATGGTCATCTAGAACATGCTAGTATTCTTGAAGTAGTATGTTGGATTCTTGGAATGCATTTGGCTGATTCATTATGATGTACCGTCAGTTACATTTATTGTTATTGGTGGTGATTTCACCGGTGTTTGTTCGAAATCGTGGCAGAACATTCTTACTGTCGTCTTAGACTAATTACATGCGTTCTTATTAGAAGGAAAACTATGAGAGAGATAGGGACAGCGGCCACAGTGGTTCATAGGGGAAACCAAGAAACAAATTTGCTACTATAATACGGTCGAAGAACGAGATGTTGCTTAGATGTGAATCTTTATTTCTTTTTAGAAAACATGCGCCTGTATTGACACATTAATATCACACCTTGACAGATATATGTACACAAGCATATACAGTAGCGGACAAAATTCTCCACCCACCCATATCTCAGCTACTACAAACACGGGAGGTCTGAAAAATGATATGTATATAATCCATCAAGAATATAGATCAGAGCCATGAGCTCACTCTGATTTCTAAACTGCAATCAGAATCATATTGAACAGAACCGTTATTGCTACACGGTTTTGGGCTTGAAAAAACTGTTAATGAAATTTTGCGATGGTTTTTATCAAATACAAGATTAATTCTTGATATTTTACTACATAACTAAAGCGCGTTGTCAGATCTTTCTTGACTCAAAAGATCATGTTATTCACTGTAAGATTGCTACTTTTGGAGATCTTTGATTCTTTAGTGCGAGAGCCAGGAATTTCGGCCCAAGGAATTTTCTACCCGGACTTTCGGCCTATCATAAACTTAAGACGAGGATGAGAATGACTCAATTATATGATTAAAAAAAATATTTTTTTAGGCCGAAAGTCCTGGCCGAAATTAATGTAACCCCTATTCATTACCATCCGTCATAATTTTTGTTATATGCTAGCAATTAGAATCAGCTTATGTTTCTGATCGACATTCTTGGTGAATTATATGCGTACAAGTTTTCAGGCCCCTAGTGCTTGTGTTAGCTGAGATATGGGTAGGTGGAGACTTTTGTCCGCTACTGTATATATATATATTTATATATGGGTAAATCTATGGAGCCTTTACCACAAAATCCCCGAAATCTTCCGAATCGTATGACACTTTGAGCAGTTTTGCACTATAAAAGCCTAAGTTTTTCTAATTTGAATAATACAAGATAGATATCAACAGTGAAATTTTATTGTTTTTTTAATTGAATCACAAAAATTAGGAGTTTTCCAAAAAAAGAATGCATTGATTCAAATTGAAAACAATGAATTACATACAGATATTGTATTTCACTCTGTTGCTGTTGGTCTTAAATACATTTCTGCTATAATAGACCTCGGATCTCTTAACACATTCCGCGTATGCACTTTTCATACATACGGCATACCCCTTGAACTATAGGATACGCTCGTATTATAAAACAAAGATTACAGATATGGAATTCCAAATGACAGGGGTATATAAACTTTAGTAGAGAATTTTTCCCTCTACAACATGCAATAAAACGCATCCTTCCCGTTTTTGGCCTGGCCAAACAAGTAACGCAAAAATATGAAACGTGGATATTTTCACTATTAATCTGACACTTAATGAAAAATTACAAACAAAAAAGCTCAAACTTTCAGCGATTGAGCCTTCTACTACTCTAAGAACTGTGAAAAAATGCATAGCAAAACTCACAAGTATCATGTTCCTTTCCAAACAGAAACTATCAGTTTTGGGTCGATACTGATCGCTTTTTATTATTTAGTCTTTTTGTGATGAGGTTTTTTGAAACACGATCGCAAGGAATGTTTAAGTTTTTAGGGTAGAAAATGAGAACGTCAGGATCACAAAAGCTAGCAGAGCTAGAAGAAAAACATCGATCATAGAGAGAGAGAGAGAGTTTTGTCATGGTTATTTTTTTGTTTTTTTGATACTATACCCGGAAGAGAAACGAGACCTCAGAGAATTATAGTGAACCAGAAGCAGTTTCACACGCTACATTAAATGACACCAATCCAGTTCAAAGAGGTCAGCTTGGGTTCAAAATAAGATTGACATGATGAAAAAATATGGAGCTTGGAAATGGCGTGAGTAAAACAAGCTGCAACCAATTTTTCAGAACGTTGTCAGTACTTGCAAGAAAGGATTTTTAGAAAAAAGATGAAAATTTTTCCGATCTACAAGAATATGTCAAATTTGGTCTTCATGATTGAAAATTAGAACTACAAACAAGCAAAGAACATAAAAACTCCAGATAAAAACTGAACAAAACCTTGGTAGTCTTAGAGTATGCGAGAGTTCGCAGGTCTGCTAGATAGTCTGGAGAAAAAGAAAAACATCTTGTTTTGCAGAAAAGAACTCGCTCTATCGATTATTATAAAACAAAATCTGTGTTAGTAAAGTTTCAGCAATAAAATGATCGACGAAATAAAACATCAAAAACCGAGATTCGCTAAATGCGTTTATTGTGCCTCTTATCGTAAGAAGGCTTCAGTCTAAAATTCGAATAATAAAAATATGCAGGTAGCTGTGTGTGCTCTATCGAAGCGTATAGTCTGCTGCCAAACCTAGCAGTTTTCAACAACTGGCATGGATAGTGGCTTCGTGGGCTGTCTCCTAATATGTTGAGAACGTTTTCTCGATCATTGATTGAGAGAGGACTTCGGTGACGTTGTCTGATAGAAATTGAGCCAACCCAATGCCAGACAAGTCCAAACATCTAACTTACTTGAGTTATTCAGAATATGAATTTTTAAATCAGAATAAAGTAAAAAGATCTCATAAAAAACTTTTAGAGAAGACAATGAAGAATGAATTGCAAGACGGTTTCGAACCATGCTTTGAGAATCTGTCGAATGCACTATGTAGCGGAGAGTGTGTCATGCTCTTGTTGGAAAAAATGTGACACAGTGAGCATCTAGCATCATACTTAAATTTCTCCTTTGTTGAATCGTAAATCCGGACACATGCGACAAATTTTAAGTTTAGTTTGTAGATTCCATCCCCCATCAAACATCTTCATTTTATTTATCTAAACTGAGAGCAGTTGAAAATCTAATGTTATATTAACAGTGTAAAATACTCGTTTTATGGTCTTGAATAAATATTGACTCTCGATAAGAGAGGAGAATTGATGGCAATCTTTATATGGTTAAAAACAGCTTCGCTATACGTACGTGAGTAGAGCATTCGTTTATACGGTTCACAGTTTCCGTGATTACATATCATGAAAAAATATAGCTATGGTCTTCGTGCATCAATAATTCAATAATTAGCATATGGATATGTTCAGTGTGTTATCATATCCTACTTTTGATTCCCGATTGAAGTGTGTATATTCGTTTTTTGTTTATTTATTGAAAGTCAAAGGAAGTGAAAAATCTACTATTATGACAAATTTTTAATATCGGAGACAAGGATACCGAACCTGAGATCTTATTCCACATCAGAAATTTTCATTGGCTAGAAAGGCAACCAATCAAAAGTCAACTTTTTCCGTTGTAGCATTAAAAGCGTTTTCATGAAACTTTACTATAGATTATTGAAGGTCATACTGTGAGTATGGGAGCAATTATTTATTCCTTTGTGGTAGACCAGCATCCACCAATACTCCTTGATACTTCCACTTCAACAACTACACACACTACATCTACAACCACAGTCAAATTAAAAATGTAGATGAAAAAAAGGTGTTTGCATAAATTCACAACCACCATATTTCTGAATCTGTCAGAGTGAAAACAACTTGTTGAATTCAAATGAAGAGACAATCATGAAACATAGGAAGAAAAAAGATATAAATAGCTTCCACGTGTGCTCACCTATAAAAGAAGAAAATACATTTACAATGAAATTCTTTTCAAGTTATGGCTCTTGATCGATATGATTTCTTTCCCTTCTTCGACCCAATCAGTATAATACTTCGTATAAAACTAACTGAATTTCTAACACCAAAAGCAACAAAATATAAGAACGAAAGAAAAAAGTGCGCATCTCGCTGATCACGGTGGAATAACAGAAAAAATAAAAACAAATAAAAGCAAAGTCTTTCATACGTGAACATTATTTCTTTATCTTAGATTCTCTCACTACCAAACTCTAACGAACCATAGGTTTAATAAAAAAGAGAAGAATCCAATCGATTAGTCTTTCTACTATAGTTTAGCTTTGCAAACTGAGAAGAAATCTCACATTCATCAGAACAAAAACAGAGTGTGTGTTTGTCGCAAGGTTTGTCACCGTAGAGAAAATCATTATCGATATTTACACTCAGAAATTGATTCAGATGACTTCAGAAACACAATATTTAAAGCATCCGAAATCTATAATGTTGTTTTGATAAGGTAGGGCGTCAAAAAACATTTACACAGTACATTTGTGGTCTTATTGCCAGCCTTTCCGACGCCCAATCACCCCATCGGTTGTTGTTGATTTCTTTCACTTTTAGATAATAATTTTCCTGGAATCCAACTTATACGATCAACTTTATAATTTAATCAACAATAATTGCAACTTGAAATGCATACATGGACTGTTCTAAGTAAGAATCAAACCGGAAGTAATCGTAAACAGCAGACTGTATGGATATTCCGCAATGGATTCTACATCGAATCGTTTGAACTTGAACCATTGCAATACCCAGAGTTCAATGAATTCATAAATTCAATCAAAGACAGTAAATTACCGGAAGCCCTTTTAAAATCCGCTAATTATACTGGTGATACTGTTGATTACTATTTCGAATATAGAGAAAATGAAACGGGTGCTTCTTTAGCGTGGCGAAACTATGAATCAGAGGAAATTGTGTTAAAGGAATATGATCCCGAATGGCCCAATTTATTTAGGGAAGAATATAAAAATATTGTGGTAAAAAGTCGAGAAACTGAGTTAAGTCTGAGTCTCTGCACAGGTTTTATTTTTCTATTTAGAGCAATCTCTATATACGAGAAGGTCATTTCAAAGACCAACCATTGCTGTTAGAAATGGAACATATAGGTAGCACAAGTGTCCAAGGAATGTACGCAAAACCAATTATTGATATGCTATTGATTCAAGGAAATCCTAGAGATGGCTATTACGCAACAACTTTTAAAGAAACCATCGACACGTTAATAAACATGGGTTACCAATACAAAGCTGGGAAAGCTTGGGGTTGCAATCGTGGGGACACTCTGATAAAGGTAACTTATTCTTAAAGAGTTTTAAATTGGCCGCAAGTCTCATCGAAAGAGTATATTTTTAGAAAGGATTCATTATTCACTTTTTTTGCTGTGGTTGGGGAGATGAAAACAGTTTCATTGCATTCCGTGAATATTTGCGTACTCATCCTGATGCTCGTGATAGATATAATGAACACAAGAAAATTTTAATAGCCAATACTCGCCACATGACAATCAAAGAGTATGCAAGCGGAAAGGACTTGTTTCTTAATGTTTTACTCAACGAAGCTGTTGAGTGGTACAAACAAAACAAGAATTATGTGCATATTGGTGATTTTGATGAGACAAAAAAGAAATGGTCATGCTGTAACGCACTACAAAACGAAGAAAATACTACAATTGATATGTGTGCGCGTATTGATGAGCTCTCTCGTGCTGGCTGTTGCCAAACAGGATTACAAAAGGACAGCTATCATCCTGGACGATTTTATTGTATCGAGTATGATTTTGTCAGAGGTTGGTGGACATGTTGTTTTCAAGGTCGGCATTCCAATGGATGCGTCAAGCTGAGATTGTTGGAAAATGGAGATGGTAAAAATTTTCCGAATTTTATTTTTTGCACGCATACCATAAAAGTGTTAAGTCTCTCTTTTTAGTTTTGCTGAGAGATTGTGAAAAATGGGCTATTAACAGCGTTTGTCGATGGGTAAAATCCCTAAAAGATATTAATAAGGATTATTCAGACAATTTTCGTAATCAAGGTGTCAATGGCCACTTATTGCTAACATTCATAGATGATGCAGTTTTACAAGATTTAGGTGTATCGACACTTTTACATCGAAAAATATTTTTAAAAACTATTGATGAATTGAAACAATCACCATAAAACTATAACATAATGGATTTATTAGTTACTATATATTTAGTCCGGATTAAAATAACACATACCAATGTTAAGCTCTGTGCGAGTTAAGGCCCTTGTGTCATCATTAGTTTCTTTTGACGTTAGTTATGTTAACAGAAAATGCCTTTCTTTTCATTGTACATTTTTCTTTTGTCTTTCTATTTATATTGATCTGTTAGAATATATGCAAATATATTTCTTCGCTTGCACTTTTATTTGTATTTTTTATTTTCTTTTCTTCATTACTCTTTCTTTGTAAATAATATTCACCTTGTATAAACCCTCTTTGCTTCATTCCATGATTATCACTGAATCCATATGATGATAAAGAACTTTACTGTTTTAATATTGAATTCGTTATGAAAACGTTTTTCTAAGTAAAAATAAAGTATGAAAACTTTGATAACTTTTGTGATCCTTTTATTGCGTTATTGTTCATTCATCGAATAGTAGAGACAAAAGTATCGAACTATCAGAATAATGCAGCTTGTTATTACCAAGGTAAAAACGTGGTCGTATTCTTTCTCGTATTTACCAATTGCATGAAATAATAATCTAGTCAGTGTAAAACAAATAAATTTCGATTTTTATTTAATACTGACAATTATATTGGACGTTGGTCGAAAAACTGGAAAATTTGACAGTCACTAAACTCAATCAGCCTTGAAACTAACCCCAAATTGAGTAAATGGATTAGAAGAGTTTAAACCTGTGTTGCAACATCTTGATATTCTGTATCTATAAGTATTAATCCATCGATATGAAACTATTGTTTGTATGTGACGTGGATGTTCACGAAATATAGAATGATCCAAAAGAAATGAACAGATTTTTGGCAATAATCTCTCTACATCTTTTATATTCAGTTTGTGATCCGATTGTTTCTGTAACACAGAGCAAGAAAAAAGCTAGTAATTAGTGGGAAGTTTTTTTAAACACTTTTTTGTAACGGTAAACAAGATGCAAAATGTATGGCACGTAAGATTCATTCTGGAACAAATTTACTTGCATTATTTTTTTGAATATCTAGTAACTCAATATCAAAGCAGTATTAGAATCTGAAAGGCTTACCAAAAACTTCATGGCCTTCTGGTAGAGTAGAGAGTATTTCCCTTTTAAATTATTGGCAGTTTTCTTATCCTATTAAAGCTTATATATATGTATAAGCAGTATTCCACAGTGTTTTGCATATTGTGGAGTCCTTTTCGATTTTAGTAGTTTTTCCCTCACTTGGATTAGTCTCAATTATGATTGATTCCAGAGAGAAAAGAAAACTTTCCAACTGCTATGATACGGGTGTAAGTTATTAATTATTTTAGACTTTCGTGTCGACAAATGCATGCCATTAGAAACAGCAACATGTTTGGATACTCAACGATGAATAAGAACAATTATGTACAGTTGAAATTCTCATAAAAGCTTATTATTTTTTAACTAAGGTCTCTCTCGTAAAATGAGTACAACTACCAGCTCTATAACTATATTGAATTCGTCTAAAATCAGAGTTGATTTTCGGAAAAGCTACAGTGCTCCTGCATAAATTTCTCATTTTCTGAACATCGTTTTATCTAAAGTTACAGATAAATCTTCCATTTATAAAACTAATACTAATTCGTGGTTTTTTTCTAACGCTTTATATTGGAAAGTGAATTCTATTAAAGCCTAAATATTCAAGGTGGCGAAACAATATTCTAGATTGTAGGTTGATTTCTTTTGGAAAACCCTGTATATTTTCCTCTATAGTCATAAGGATTTGCTACATTAAGTAGTACAGATGGTAATTGGTATGGAAAAGAACTATATTTTACCTCATCGGTCAGACTTTTAACACATTACTGTAGCGAAAGTATAGTGGCTATGAGGTGTAGTTATGGTTTTGATTATGAATGATGGTTGGAGTTGGATTGGCGGTCGATGGAGCGATGATCTGTATGCACACCAACATTCTCTATTTATCTGATAAACAGATACTCAATATGATTGAATACAGATTCTTCCGGTCGACTTAAATTATGTTACCTAGGCTAGTTGACTTACGAGTGAATTACTAACAGACACTGACAAATATTAATAATGAACGTTGGTTGATCAATGAGATAAAACCTTTCGCGTCCATGAAAATGTTTCATTAAATCTACTCAATCAACTCCGCAAGTCAACCACTCTGGACATCAGGAATTTTATCAGTGATCCGTACAGATACAGTATTTCTCTCGCCACTGAATTCTTGTCGGCAAGATTTTCAAAGCAACAAGCGAAACTCAATGGCCATGGACCTGTCAAGACTAAATTAAACAGATTGCCTTCGTCTGAACGAAAATGATCTGTCATCGATACAGCACTAAACTATGATAATATATTGCAAATGCCACAGCTTATTGGACAAATTTTTATAGAATTGCTTCTTTCAAAAACTATCAAAGTATTATAATATTGGTTTTCCATTATAGGAAAGCAATCATCATTATTTCCAATTTCATCTTCAGATATTGTCATTAAGGAGAGGTAGTTACCCGTTTTCAATTGATTGGATCGTGTAAGAAGTGAAATTTCGATTCTCTTTTCGTTGGAATTTTCCCTTGGACTCAAAGTATTACAAAAAAATCTTATGATTTTCCTGAATTCTTTATCAAAAACGGAAAAAAACCTTGTATTCTGAACAATAAATCGCTCAGAAACTACATAATTTTCAAATTCATGACTTAAAAATGATATTTTAATAAATAAAAAAATATTGATTTGATATCAATTGAATTTATACAATTGAACTGATGAAAACGTACTTTTAAATCAATGAATTTGAAGTAGATCTTTTTCTAATCTAATTCAATATTTAAATGGCTTCGTTTAAAATTGTTGAACTATCCTAAGTATGAACAACAAACAATCGTTCCATCGCTCAAAAATTTAAAAGTGGACTCGAAGTAATTCTCTTTTGGTTATCTATCTGTTGAAATTGCAGCGTTTTTCAATTTTGATGAAGTGTCATCTTGCACACACCGTTAAGATATAATGAAAAAAACGAAACTGAAAGGATAAGAAGCTGAAATGATTCGTCATTGTTGCGTTGTGTCGAATAATCGACAACAGATATTTTATCAAGGTGAGAGAACATGTTGCATTATGTCGAAGTGATAACGTTTTTACTTTACAAATTGTAATTTCGTTTTAGTTGCAACCTAGAGAGGAAAAAGAAGAAGATATACAGTTGCATGAGCCATTGATAAATGGAAACCTCTACGAATCCAATCGAATTGATCATTGATGTTGAATCATTACATCAATCAACATTAGAAAATGTTACACAACACGGAGCATCAGCCTTATCATCCGCCGATGGTAATGCGTTTTCTCATGATCCAACTGGAAATTCTAAAAGCCATAATACGTTAGCACATCATACAATTGAATCCAATGATACTTTTGTCCATGACTTGAATGGTAATGTATCAAGAGTTCAATGAACGATAGGGAATAAGAGAAAGGAAGATTTAGTACTGAGGATTGTTGAGATCGTCAAAATAGTTAATCCCTTCTTAGCGTTCCTAGCAGAAGTACCGAAATATTCTAGAAACCGACGTTCTCTATAGAAATATAGTCGGATTCTCCTTCCATTTATTGAGAATCTTTCCGATCGTATTCCGTAAACACTTTCACCGAAGTAGATCTGCCTAATGGATGCTATTAGAGTCACTAGGATCTTTTCCTACAAACAATGTAGATACAATTGAATCTCGTCAGACTTTAACGTTCCATTCAATATACACTTTTCTGACATGTTAGAAGTTAGAAAATAAGCATTTGAAAACTAATTGAAACGCTTTAGAATTCATCGACTTCCAATCATACAGCAAAAAGTAAATGATTTCAGAAAAGTTCTATTGAAAACTCTTTTTTAATCTCACGAAGAAGCTTACGCGAAGATTCAACTACTTGTAATTTGGGTATTGATTCAATTGTGACACCGTATTGAGATTTCGCACCCTCTAGTATGGTTCAATTTTTCGATGTTTTTGGATGCTGATATGTAATGATCGATATATTTCATTTCTGAGTTTCAAACTATGACAGTTTATGTATGTTTCATATTCAAACTTACCATCCTTGAATCGACTTTTCGCTCATGATTTGTGAAAGATATTCGAGGTCATCTAGTATCTGAAAGTGTGAAGATGAATTAATATTGCATAGAAGATTTGAAGTATAAATATCATTCTCGATTGACTATTATTGAAATTTCTTCACATTTTACAATTCAGGTCAGACATTATATGTGTACCTACGAATTTTGCTTTTTCTCATGGTAAAATCATAGATACAACATACAGTGATCATCATTTTAATAAGGTTTGCTATCACTAACGGCAAACAGTCAATTATTTTGTTTTCATATTTAGTATCTTCAATAATAATACATGACTCCTCCACAATACATTCTCTAGTGTGACTCATGTCGATGGGTCCCATAGTATAGTGAACGCTTTATTTGCACCATTCATAGATCCAGGGAACAGATGTTCGAAGTAAAAACTAACAAAGCTGTTTATTCTCGTACTTGAACACACTCTACGCCTATTTACAAAGCGCACATAAGAGATAACCATAAATATTGCTTCTCATTAGTATTAATTCGTCTTTGAATTTTGAGATCATCAGTAACTTAATTATCTACAAGACAATAATTACGCGTCATATGTTTTGAATGCAAGATTTAGATTTTAAGTTTAGAACATATTCACGTAGATACCCATAAGTATGGTGCAATGAGACACTTATACCGCATCCATTTGCACTTTTTAAATACATTATCGGAAAAAACCTGATCATACACCAATTATCGCTCGAATTCCCACATTCATTACTCCACGTGATGACGTGTGAATTACTATTTTAAATTCATTATTTTGAGTACAAATTCTAGTTTTATATCAATAGCCGAATTTCCTGGCATTTTTTCTTTGGTATTATTGTATGACATGACTTAAATTCAATAGCTAGTGAAAAACTCCCTGAGAACGTTCCTTCGATACAGTTCAGTGTTTTTGTTTGGTAGAACCTATCAGAATAGTGCAAAGCAGAAACACTTCCACTTTTTGGATACTTTTTAATTAGTCAACCTTTTATCCAGTTTCTTCATTTAAAAGATGTGCATATAGAAAAGAGTCTCTGTGATGCATTGTACCCTCGTATGCTCTGCCAAGCAAATAGAAATCAAACAGGTAGAATAAAGAATAATCGTAGGAACTCCTGTTGACGCTTACTTAGTGAATGACTTCCACAAACTTTACAGAATAGGACACAGCGTTCAAGTGTAAAATCTCCATTGTCTCTGCAGAAATTCCAGAAAACTTGTTTCTATGAAGGTTTAAAGTTGTCGAAGCTTAAAAACTGAATGATTGCAAAATTGTAGCATGGAAATAATAGTTAATGGGAAGAATTCATATTCTATGGTTACAGCCTTTTTGATTTCTCGAAAATTGTTTTTTTGGATCTCAGGAAATCAACTCATTTTTTAATTGAAAATTGAACATAAATCATCATGTAATGCAGTGCTTATGTAATACATAGGAGCAGTCAAGTGTACCAAAACCTTTTGTATGTGCATCTTTAATTTTTCTCATTAGCTCAGTTCGATTCAATGCCAAAAAAACTTGACGTTCCAGAACATGACAAATCAGTTAGTGTTGCACAAGAGCAGAATATAAATGACATTGAATCCCGAACTTTTTGGTCGCCCAATGGTCTCCGAGCGCGATGGGCAGATCCGCTGTTTCGAAAAATGTTATGGAATGTATTCCTATTGGCATGCTTGTGGAGTCTTGGTCAAAGCGTGTACTACATCCAAATCAGCACAACCACGTTAGCAGCTACAAGTTTTACTAATTGGCATTTGGCCACAATACCTATCGGCTTTATGCTTTTAATTGGCACTACTTTGTCTGTATTTTTACCCCGTACCATAGCTCGGTTCGGATACCGAGCACCATTCTATTCGGGTGCTCTTATGGCTATGATTGGAGCTGGATTAAGCATCGTGGCCGCTTGGTATAAGCTCTATTGGTTGTTAATCGTGAGTACTGGGTTTGTAGGTGGACAGGTGCCTTGTACATTGTACTATCGTCTGGTAGCATTACAGTTTTCGACGCCGGAATTCGCTCCAAAAGCTATTGCGATGGTCATAGCTGGTGGCTGTTTCTCTGCACTACTTGGGTAGGTTGATGTTTATCAAAATTATTTTTTTATTGATGCGTTAGAATCGAACTGCTATGATTCCTGACAAAATTGATATTGCAAAAGTAAAAAAAAATGAAGGTGTCAGATCTTTTCAGTTAAGAAAATCTCTTATATTTCACAAATTTCTTGAACCGTTTTATGCTAACATTAGTTCTGAATCCCATATTAAAAGATTTCAGCATAGTGTACGCAGAATCTAAATATGAGCTAAGATGAGACCACTTGGGAAAAGAGAGCGAAACTAATTAGTACGTCTATCACAGTAGCTTCGACGATTGATAAATTACTTATCGAAAAACACATGAGACTGTCGCCGATCGTAGCAGATCCATTGAAACTCTCGCTAAATATCCATCGTAGCCTCTACCAACTGGATTAGTTGACAAAAGATCCATTCTATAGCTATATAGCTTCAAAAACGGAATAGCACCAGAGTACTAGAATATCTATACAAGAGATTTATTAGAACTTGGCTGTTGGAATGCTGAGATTTAGTTGAACGTCTTTGTGTGGAGGTGATCTGAAAATTTTCCGACGCCCACAGCCATACTCTAATTTGATCACTACTTTTGATGAAATATCGCCGTTCCTGTTTGTCAAGCACATACATTGAGCTGTTCTTTTATTCCACCACAGAAGATTCTCTATGTAACCAACACTCATGCTTGTGTTATACGTGGCTGTATAGTTTATTACACAGTCATGCCATAGATGATATCGAAAACGTGTTTTCTATCTATGGTACTTTGGTTTACTCTAGGCCAGAAATAGCTAAGCATACTGTCAATATATTACCGAAGCCATATAGTGGGGCTTATATAGCAGCATTAGGTGAATGCGTGTTGCTTTGTCTCATCCTGAAAATTGTCGAATTTCCTCCGATAAACCGTAAGATCACCACACATACATCAACTTCAGTTTCCACGACGATGAACAGTAGTTCTAGTCCAAGTGGTCGTTCAATATTTGTAATAGCTAGTCAACGAACATTTCTGATCCTTACTCTTGTTGGCTTCGTTTCATGGTCAGCGATGGGCATTCAAATGTCGGCTACGCCTCTAGCAATGATTGGAGCGGGTCACAGTTTTAGCCAAGCAATAACAGCTATTGAATTGCATCTATTAGGCATGTTTGTTCCATCTTTTTTTTCCGGAATTCTATGCAACTGGCTTGGTAGTCGATTGGTTATGCTTGCTGGTCTTTGTACACAATTGATAGGAGCACTACTATTTCAACGTAGTTTGGCCGTTAGTTCTTTCAATTTAGGTCTCATTTTTGTTGGCATTGGGTGGAATTTCGGATACGTAGCATCATCAGCATTGCTAATGAAATCGCACAGACCAGAGGAAAAAGCAAAAACACATTCATTATATGAAGCAATTACTATGCTTAGCATATCGATATCGTTCTTTTCAGCAGCATTCGCCGAACAATATCTTGGATGGAAGATTTTGACTGGAAGGTTGATAAGCATCTACCTGCTTACAGCTGTAATAATATTGGCTATAGATACAGCGTTCGTGTTTTATAAAACCAAAAGCATCAAATCAGAAATAACTGTTAACGATACACAAAGTGTCCAGTAGTGACCTTCAAGAAGAAAAAATTGAATTCCTTGTTCATGTTTTTGACAAATAAATGGAGTTTAGACTTAATTGCACACCGAGAATTGCGAATATCCTCTACACAAAACAATCAGTTGAGGATTTATCTTCTTAACGATTAGCCTTTGTGGGCCTCTGTTTGTACTCGAAAGTGAAATAACACCCATACAACTCATTAAATTCGACGGAGATCTCAAATAGATTTCTGGATTTTTCCTGTTGGCAGCTTATGAAAATGGCATGGCCAGGATTTTCACACAGCCCTTTCATCCACCTATTGAAATTGGTCTGCAGAATAATATTCTGAAATTACTTTTTCAAAATCTAATAAATAGTGAGCATAAGCTTAATGAATCCCTGCATTATTTAACATAATTTCGATTTCGTGGCTGCTAAAACATTCTTTGAACAATCAGTAATTTCAATAAAATAGCGCCTGATTACTATACAACTAATACTGAGCTGATATATCATAACTCTGAAATGTAGCACTATTCACAGTGAACTGATACGGGAAAATGAAGAAAATGTAAAGCACGATTTATATCTAAGTTACTCTTATTGTATCGGAGAAGAATACATATCAGAGTCGTTACTGAAAGAAACTGTTGTAAAAATTTCTTCTGATATTGTACTAGATCTTGTCATGCGTGGCCTGCGAAGTTGGTATCTCCGAAATTAAATTTGAAACGATCATTATATGACATGCAGAGTCAAACATAATAAAACACAAGCAATGGTTCAGCCACTTTGTTCCTTTGGTTTGATCTATTTGAACAGATCATCAATATCATTGATTTTCATCTTATCTGCAAAGCAAATCACTACAGTTATATAATCTTTATCAGATGTAATTTCTTCCTGAGACACACTCCTATTTTCTGACAAGACACGTTGATTCTGCCAACGCTTCCGTGCACAAACCTGTCCTGAAGATCAGTAGTTATTTAATTTTGGCATTATAAAAAATGAAAAGTGAGAAATTATTCGAGACTACCTGAAAATAATTTGTTAAACTGAAAAAACAATATCTTTCCTTCTAGTTAACGTATGTGCGACACATTGTATCAGAAACGTTGACGGTTACAGACAAGGCAATAATTTCCATATTCAGAACTATAGATCGAGATGGAGAAATATGTGTATCAAAAGACGAAAAAATAAGTCATTTTGGAAATTAGAAAAAGAATATTGTAAGGAAAAAAGAGGAGACAACACTAATTGTTAGGGTGGCTACTTTTTATTTTGTTAAATAGTTCGTTTAAAATCTAAGCTTTTCCGAAAGAGAAGAAAAGTAAAGAGGTTAAAAGGTTTTAACGAAAAAAACACGAAAACATTGCAACCTTTTTTTCCAGTGGAAAGTTTTATTTGTTACTGCTCAGAAAAACAACAAGCTTTCCAAAGAGAAGATGAAAAGCAAAAAAGAAAGATCGACCATTTATATACATGCGTATATAGATAGTATAGATCCTAACACCCATGCTCAGTTGGATGTTTATACTCTATTGACATAGTCATTTATGGTATCAAATAATTATGTAAACGCACAGTACCTGTCCGTGATATTCATCACAGAAATATGGTGCTGTACGTATGTGTAGTCATATCTTTCTACCAGTTTAGCGACAAAACACTCACTCTAGCTAAGCAGAGAGAGAAAACGGTGTGTAGCGAAGAACTGAAAGGATACAATACGATGAATATATCATCAATCTACGAATAAATAACTTTGAAAAAAAACTTAAGTTAATGTTGCTCTTTTTATGTAAGCTAACGTTTAGAAATTTATTCTTATCGTATGTGATGAATCACAGTTTACAATTATTAAACTCTCATTGAACTTTTGTCGATATGAAAACAACAATAGCCATCCGGGAAAATGAAAATCTATTTCACAAGGGACTTGCTCATCTGTCGCAGAACTAAAAAAAAGAAATATTTTCAAACGGTACATAGATACTCGTGTCACTAACGATTTGCTGATTCCAATGAGATAAGACAGATTGTTACAGATTCATTCTGAAAATTTAAGATTCATCGGAAGAAAAGAATTTTTGCTGCAATAATGATTCAACAATATGCTTTCGAAATGGAGATGAAAGATCCATGCTCAATACGAGTTGATGAATTCCATACTAAAAAGAAATGTTTTTCCTTCTGGTTGTTTCGACGCATTTCCATTCTCGATAATGTATCGAATCGAAAGTATTCTCATCCAGTGTTCATCATCATCATGAGTGTCTTACATATTTGTATTTATTGCTTACTAAACATCAATACCAGTAAGAATATTCAAAATTTCCTGCTACATTTGTTAAATTTTTGCAATTTTTTCATACCGTGCATGCAACCAACACCTTACGAAATTCGTACTCGTTTAGTCACATGCAAAACATTGTTGAAAAATGAAACATGTCAGTATGATGATTCGCTTAAAGATGTTTGTATGACTTTCATATATCCACGTCAACTTTGGCGATTGTTTACTGCTAACCTATTCCATGCAGATTCATCACATTTAACAAGCAATCTATTGATAGAACTGGTACAAGGTATTCCACTAGAGCTAAAAAACGTTTCAGTTCGTGTGACTATTATTTACTAGCTTTCAGAACTGGGATCAAGTATAATACTGACTAAACAATACAGACGATATTGTAAGTAAGATACTTTTTTCAACAGAAACTTCTAAAACATGACTTTTGAAGTTAAAAATTGTTTTGATAGAATAATTCTGTGCAAGTTTTCAAAGAAAATGAATAGACAAAAAGAGAAGAACACTAAGGAACTGTAATTGTATTGATGCAACTTCCTTCTTTTTTTGTTACCCCTCAGTATCTTCAATAATTCAAACATGGCCACAATATGAGTAAATTAGGTTTTTCAACACTATTTGCTAGATATCACGATTGATATTCTCATAATTGCTATTGTTTATGCTTTTATAGCGTCTACTGGAGCTTCAGGTGCTCTATACGGTATAATGTTGTTCTTGGTTGTGGATCGCATCATCACATTTCAATGGAAAACCGACCGTCATCTTTCTATCATGATAGAAAGGATGTCACTTTTATTACCCCATATTTTTATCAGCTTATCTCTGATAGTTATGTACGACATCGTACTTTCAGCTCATTTCGGTGGGGATCTGGTAGGCTCTATCCTTGGCATCATTATGTTCAGTTATCCATGGTCATCGAACAATGAGCATTTCCTCTGTTGAAAGACATGTCGACGAATGGCATTGGTTCCTCTCTCTCTCTCTCTTTACTTCATATTAGGTTTCACTATATTTTTCCTAACCCAGGTCGAACGATACGGACCGTTGAGTGGACGCAGTTATACGGATCGTAACATCATTAAAATAGGGCCGTATACGGCCGTATTTTCACAGTACACGGCTCCGTGTACGGTGCTATTTCTGGGCACAGTAATAAAGGATCGTATACTGTGAAAATACGGCCGTATACGGCCCTATTTTAATGATGTTACGGTCCGTAGAACTGCGTCCACTCAACGGTCCGTAACGGATATCCGTTTTGATCGACCTGGGAAGAGATATTTCCGTTCTCATTTCTAATGAACGTTAGTTCGAAAAACCGAACAGAATATAAAATATCACGGTTGATCGTTACAAACACATATACCATTAAAAATAGAATATATATGTATTTATGATTAACTGTTGTTTTTTGAATATATTTTCAAGCATATTGGAATTCATGGCAAAGATATTTGTGTCTTTTAACTTTCACTTGACAATTTACTCACGAACAGAGTTCATCGTAAAAACTCAAACCAATTTGATTCGAAATCGTAATGTAAAATAAAATTCTAATAAAAGATTAGAATATTTGACAAGCGGAAATTGATTGATTTCGAAATTTCAAAGCACTTCAAGAGACTTCGATTTATTCTAAAATCCTGGAGTTCTCATTATTAAAAGAATAGGCAGCTGTCCGAAGACTCTTATTTCGAACACGAAATGAACATAACATAAGTCATGTCAGCATTTGCACCAACAGAACACAGATCATTTAATTAGTATGTGCTCAAAACAGACAAGAACCATTTCATTACTATCAGAAACTTATGCATTAGGCTAATTGTTTATGATGTAATGTAAAAAACATACGGGTGTAGGTGCTGTAATCCATTAGATAAACACCCAAACATGCATACATCCACAAATACTTAAAACTTGACACTTTTAAAATTAGTGTAGACCTTGACTTGAACAAATGAATTTTGTCTCTGGTTCCTATTTCTGAATAACTTCTAGTGAGAAGTTGCTTGGACTTTTCTACAGAATAAATAAAGCACACGTCTAGAAAATGCATGGTTACCGAAAGAAATCATCAAACACACGGCTTTCTTCTTCTTGAAAAGGATGTGCATACAAGTCAAAAAAGTTCTTTTAGATAATTCACCAGAAAGCAGTACCATACTAACAATTTGGCCGTTTCTAAATTAGAACTGATCAATTACTGTGGCGTCAGATAAGGCTATACTTTGGATATGAATTGCATTGTAGTTAAGTTGAATATTAGTGTGTAAGCAACTTGAAATTTCTTGCCGTTTTGATGAACTAACGCCGGAGTGCTTTCATCTATGGCTTTAGCCAAGAATAAAAGCTACTTTTATAGATTAAATCACTCGTTTATAGTCGGACACAATCAGTTTCAAATGTGAAATGTCGAGTAGTTGCATACTTCACAGTTTGCTAATCGAAAGACGTCATATGGAAAACATTAATGCAAATGGCTTCTCAATTTCTTCTCAAACAGTTGTAAGCGAGTAACGTGTATATGAAGTATGAAAAGAACAGTGAAAAATCGTTGCGACAGAAAAAGATAGAATCTTGCCGAGCACATGTACGTTTGGATCATGAAGTTTGAAAAAAGAAATTGTACTGTGGTATGTGCATATTTCGCAGACTCTGGCTCCTTGTGAGAATCGAGAATGATATGATGACATGTAGAAGAAAACACCATCTTACATCGTTGTAAAAAGTGACGAGAGTGATAAACTCCTGCTTCGAGTAATATTTGTTACAATTCCCTCAAGATTTTATGAAATAAAGCGTGTATGAAGATTAGGAAGATTAATGAATAATCCCACACTCAAAACTATATGCATTTAAGAGCCATCGATCTGTAACAGTGCACTACAGCCGTTTACACAGAATCACTAAATAGTTAGCAAATATGTAATTAACTATTTGCACTGCTATTCCATTCGGCTGCAACTATAGATTCGAGTTTTCTATTATTATTGAAGTCATCACTAAAGAGAGAGAGAGAGATTTAATAAGTTTTCGTCGACACTAATGCCTAACGTAGATGTGTCCAGGATGTAGCACAAAAAGAGGCACGTATCCACAAACTTTTCCTATATCGCCCCATTATGACACACACTGTAAGATTCTTGCATCCATCATTTTCTTCTATTGAATTCCGATTCCATCCAAAATAATCATTAGAAGTGACAAAATATGTTGATCGAATCGATCTATCATGCGGTGGACTTGCGTGAGTTCCGTCTAAAGCTTTGATGCTCGCTGAAGACTGAAATGAGCAGGATGAAATTCTTATCGAATGTCTACTTGGGTAGCATTGAAAAAGATCTAGAATAAGTACTTTGCACATGATGAAAATCTTGGAAATAGAATTGATAAGCGAAGCGTGTGGGTCTATTTTTTTTCATTCACATTCACACCCTCAATCAACCATTAGCACGCTTGCACTCTTCCATCTGCTGCGTTTGAATGAATAAGTTCAGATCATAGATATTCTCTCCTGAGAACTACCATATTGCTGAGTAGTTTTTAGACATTAGTTTCAAGATTTGGCTCTGAAAAACATCATGTTAAGCGACTTGACAAGCAGTGACATTTGACAAACATTTTCTTGACACAAATGAATATAATTCGGCACTTACTGATGTGCATTGCAAAATTAATTTTAGTAGTCATGATTCGGTTAAAATTATAATTTCAACGTTGGCATTCACTTCCAGGGTTCGCAGCGACGTATGTCTGAAAATCAGAAAAATCAGCAGGACACATTTTGGAAGAAAATCAGGATATGTTAATTCTTATCATAGTACTATTGTTCAGGGTGAAAGCTGCTCAAAAGCATGTCAATTAATGAAAATTCATTGAAATTACAAGGTTATGTTCCGTTCAATGCATAATTCGAGTTCTGTTTTTTTCCTTGTTTTTTTCGTTACCTCTAATAATGCATTTTTCATATGTTTTCGTTTCCTCAGACACATCTTCGTAGCAAGGAGATATCATTTACTATTGGAGTCGCATTTTTTTCTCGTCTAAATCCTATTTTCATCCGGAGAATAACTGTAAAAAGAAATAGAAAAGATCCGCATTCTGGCAATTATCAAGGCTCTATAGTCATCTTTTCGGCACTCAAACCGTTTCTCGGCATCACCCCTATTTTCACTCCGCTACTAGTTTTTGCACATATAAAACAGCCACGCCATAGATAAACGAATAAAAGTGTTTACAAGAAAACTTTAGTAGATCAACTCGAGCGTTCAAATATGGAAATGTAAGAATTACTGCAGTTGCGTACGGTCGTAAACTGAATGATATAGATACCGCCAAAGTACTATGGCGATAATAATTAATGATAGAAATAACTGTTTCCAAAACTCAATTAATTCGAAATAACCGATTGTAAAACTGATTATAATAAAAAAAGTTGAGTAATATCTTTCTTTTTATAGAAAAATATTCAATAAATACTTCCATAAAATTGTTAAGAAGCGTTGACTATTACAAAAAAACATGTCGAAATTAGTACATCTAATCCAACGGAGATAATTCTTGAAAAATCAGAAAAGTAGTATCGCTGTCAGGGCTGTACTTCAATATTCATTGTGAATCGTGTTTCATTAAAATAAAGAGAAATTATTGCAGTGAATAAATATTCAATACTAATCTTCATCGTAACATTCTTGAATAGTATTCAGATCACTATCGACAACTTCTGAACTCATTTGTAACCAATCGACCATGGATTCAGCATGTAATTTCCACTCGGGAATATTGAGTATTTGAAGATAAATTCGACCTGTTCGAATACTTAATAGATACTCCTGAAATGTGCGCGCAATCATTCAGCATTGAATAAGCAAATATCATATCAAAATATTTTTACCTCACAATAATCATCCATTCCTTGGCCAATAACAATCAATTCTGAAGGTAATGCTTGAAAAGCTTTGTTCTCGGTCAAGTCTGTGCCCTCTCGATAAGCAGCTAGATGAGCTCGAGCATCATCTTTCAATGATTGAACAGCACATGATTCATTGTCATTTAAAGCTTCAAATAAATCTGATGCCCAATCACGCTCTTCAAATGGAACCCATTGACTGAGCGGTAGAAGATCTGTCGATATTAGGCGTAAACTCAGCCCGTAGTTGATCTTATCACGGCCATCATGAACACTTATGACTTGTTTGACATCATCCGGTAATTGAATCCGATGACGTTTCTCGAATTCTTTGATATTGTCGTCATTCGCACCAGGGTTATTGTTTTGATAGCGTGAAAATGATGACAATTTGTTATTCAATGTTTGCCATAGATCAACATAAGTCTTTTTTGGATCATTACTCTCTAGAATAAAAATCAGTTGACAATGACAATAATCTACGATAATCACTTACTGGAATCCATTGTTAATGATTGCTTTATGATGTGTTGTGTTAATTTCGTGTCTTCTTGTTTGGATGTTGATAGGGTTTCTTCAACACGTTTCTTTTTCTCACTGAGTCGTGAAGATGATCGAGTCGCTTGCCGTTTTTGTGTCTTCTTTTTCTTGTCAAATATCGACAATCAACAAGTGAACACGGAACGCAGTCTAATCGATTGGTTTATTTATACTAAAGTTTAACGTATACGAAAACATCAGAAACGGATGCAGAATTATTCATCTGATGAAGAAGTGAAAGCAAAACAACGACGTATTTTGCACACGTTTTTTTTCTTTTCTATCGTACCACTTGAGAAAAAAACATGATTGCATACAACAACAGACATCGTAAGAAACGAGTGCGTGCGTTTGGATGCGAACCACACATAAAAAACGACAACAGATTCATTCTGTTGTGTGTAAGGAAAGAAGCAAGCAGAAGAAGCGACCACGAATGTTGATGACGTCTGAAGAAAAAAAGGACGAAATCTACACGTTTAATTCCTTTTCAACTACCATCGCACTTTTGGCCATGTAATTCACATGTCATCATATATCATAAATTGCCGAATAATAAGGAGGCCTTAATCGTATGGAGTTAAGAGAAATAACTCTCTCATATCACAGATCTAACGAACTATAATTCAACACACATTTTATGTGAGTTTTTCCAGCAGCTCAATGGTAACGTAGCAGCCCCTACGAACGATCCATCATTAGAGGCGAGCAGTTGGGAAGGGTTCATAGATATGACTTTGTAAACATATAAAATAGAAATGAATTAATGATTGTGAAGCGTTATTAGACGAGCAGCATATATCAGTAAGTAATTTAGTTAGTAGAGAGTTAGTTTGAAATGAAAAAATAGATGCAAATTTGAAGAGATTTCAGAAACTAAATTATCAATTCGATTTTACATTGAACTTCTTTCTAGTCGACAACATTTTCATAAGCTATCCTTCAAAAGTATATGATTTTTCTATCTTTTGTGGTTTGTACTCATTAACAATCATTTCGTTTTGTTTTTCGTTTCCTTTCTTTTCTGATTTCAAATGTGCCGTGTTGAAATATTAAGACAAATTTTCTTTCTTTATTTACTTTGCTTCAAAAATAGTAAATTATCATATGCGAAGAGTATGACCGTAGACCGAGAAACATATGCTCGTTTACAATCGTCTTACATCAAGTTCATACATGGTCAGGACGACGTAAAATTGTAATATTGAACTATGTATCACAGTAGAGTACGATCGTAGATGAACGTAAAAGACCTTTCGTGAAAAGCTCCATTCTGTGACTTTTTCCGGGGTGCTTCAATGAGAAACGTTAATCCTAGTAGGACTTACTCATTTGTTTGTGAGAAATGGAACTAATTTCGAAGTTCATCTGATATTAAAAATAAATTCTGTGCATCTGATTACTTTCATTAATCGACAACAATCACATATTTTGCCGTGTGTTTCTGAAAGATATTCTACATTTGTTTAATGTTGTTTCAAGATTAAGTCATTACGATCCTTAACGATTTAAATTTGTTCGATAACTTGTTTATTTTGCATCAACTTTCAATTGCTACTCCCAGGATTAGTATCATCACATCTGATATGATATTTTCACAGGTCGTTATAGAATTTATCAAAATATTCGATGAGCGATCTTTTATCGTTGATATTGTCTGTCCCTTTTGAAATAATGTCATTGAATAGATATCGTTGTCATTCGATTGATGCAAATCATTAGTCAAACACGTTTTTCGAAACGTTTCGTTCAACGAACATAACACATGAGTATCAGAAAAAAAATCTTTCAGAAAATGTCAGTGAGCACTTGAAAAATTGAACTGAATTTAGTTTATAATTAACTTAATTACAAAAATAAGTAAAAAGTCCCATGATTCTATTTGTCGTCGATCTACTTTGTAAACTCCTATTTAAATCAATGTCTTCCCGTCGTTGATAAAAGTTTATTGTATCTACAGGATGTATCATGAATATCTTTGCGATAAATAACTATCAATATCTCTATACTAATTCAATGAGTTGGTATCATTTTGTCCCAGTGAATGATTTTACAGTAAACTACTAAAATATGACTTTTCAAATTTTGGTAAGAGTCGTTCGTGCCCTATTGAGATAATTAGATTTTGCTGAATTTAATATATATTGGAGAAAACGTTTTACGAATATTGACGAAAACTTATAAAAAAATCTTGTTCGGTATATCTGATGACTAAAGAGAGATGTTTGAATTTTTTATTCTGATTAGAACTAAAAAATATTTATCGCTGCTGAAAATTTCCGCTTGATTTGTAGAGGTGTTCCTGAGATGTTGAGTCAGTAATCTATTCAATTTCTGTGAAGGCTAGTGTTTAACGGGTTTTTAAGAAAAATTCACTAAA
The DNA here is from genome assembly GCA_900239685.1 of Rotaria macrura. Classification (NCBI taxonomy): domain Eukaryota; kingdom Metazoa; phylum Rotifera; class Eurotatoria; order Philodinida; family Philodinidae; genus Rotaria; species Rotaria macrura. Next base: position 49,309 of record OENT01000740.1, on the reverse strand, counting down.
CATTGACAGTATAGGATTTTTCGAAATGCCTCTTACTTTGTTAAAACTCTTCCACGTGTAGAATCTATTAAATCCAGTAAAATCTGATTATGTCAATCGGACAGAAACGACTTTCGGCAAAGTTGGAAAACTTACATTTTTGCATCTTATTGCAAAGTCATTAATAAGGAAAAGATCATGTCGACTCCTTGAGCTAATATGAAGATATTTATCGTACATCCTGGATAAAGTCTCTTTTTTCTCATTATCTTATATATATTATCTGCAACATACTAATCATTGCCATGCAATCAATAAATAAAAATGCATGCATAAAATAAAATTTCAGTATTCATTACATTTCTCTTTTATCTAATTTCAATATTAGAATTATCTGATTGAAATCATATGTATATGGATCGAGGGTACATTTCAATATGACGATTCATCTAGTTTATAATATGTAATCACATCAGAGATTTTTATTTATTCAATAAAATTAATTTGTACATTTCTAAAAGTTCTATGTATGAAAACAAAATGTCGAATAGTTATTCTGGCGTTACGAAAACCTTGAACCACTTTATTTAAAACATGAAAAAAGAGAATTGATAAAGTTAATGAGAAAAACATCCATTTAAAACACTGTAATTGCTTCATCCTGTCGTACTGTTAGTAAAATATTTCGATAGAATTGTGTGCGTTGATACTCATTAATAACTTCTTCACGTCGTTGATTAAGTAAATCAACAGCACTATATTCAATAGCTTCTTGATCTTTCATTGATGCAAGTAAACCACGATGTCGACCTAGTAGCATCGTTGCAATAATTATCGTCTTACTTGCAGGTGACAGAACAGTAGAAAAGCTTGACGTCACATTAGGATAGCCAAGTGATAATCCAACAGTTCCAAATGCTGATATGATTTCGAAGATAACTTTAAATATAGTTATATTTGGATCGACCGGTGACATTTTGCTACTCTCAATGGCACATATTAGAAATACAAAAAAAAACAGCCAAGTACGAGTTAATATAACAAAACTAACTGTATGCTGTATAATAGCTCGTGTGAAATAGATAAGAAATAGACGAAGACGCAGATATTGCAAACGTCGAGGCTTACGGTTAGCATCATCGAGTGGTGCTGGTTTTGTAAGTTCTTCTCGGGCAAGATTTTTAGTAACCAAACTCTGTCGACGTAGAAAATGCTTCACTTGTTGCAACGGTAAAGCACCAGTTGTTGATATTGATAGATTCCGTTCTAATGTATTATCAGGTGCAGGTGAACCTACACTACTATTGATGTTTACCATAGAATTGGTTTCGGCATTGGCTTCCTCTTTTGCTTGTAATGCCAACCAGGATAATTCAAATGGAGATTCATCAAGTGCACATAACATTTGTGGTTTAGTTGCCATCAATAATAGATAAACTATTAATGTACCCGATGCTAATAAAGTTAGGTCAATCGTTTGAAAGCCGGCAAAACGTGTATTTACAGTTTGAAAAATAAATATGAGAACACGTGTACCAGGCGAATACATAGCTAATTTATCACTATGCAAATCTAGTATAAGCGAAATACTAATACCTAATAGATATAATAACAGTGTGACCAATAAATAAATGCGTGTTTGTACTGAAGGAAAAAGTAAAGTAGATAAACGATGATTATTCATAAGAATATAATCAAATATAACTTTATGATGCCATGGAGCTAGACGACGTGCCAACATAACAACATTTCGTAGTATAAAGGGAAAAAATGATGTTCCACTCATAACTATCTAGGTAAAGAAGAATTTTTTCAAGAATTTGTTTTTACAAAAATGTGACATAGCATGCATTGTATTTACCAACATAGCAAACAGATTGATATAAACATCGCTAACAAAACGTGAAAGACCATCGGAGAAAGGACTCAATCCATTTTGATTAAAGCCTGTTACAGTAAAAATAAATGAAACATACCATGGATTAATACTGTAGTTTCCTTGTAGTAATTGTTCAGGTTTATATTGTGCTTGTAGCCAACTACCGATAGCGATAAATACTATTGTATAAATAACAAAACAAGTACTAAGAATAAGAACAATGCATGTTATATAAGCACGAAAACGAAGTTGTGCTGCGGTAGGTAATGCTGCAACTCGTCGTTGCATATGTTTTGGCAAATTTCGCGTTGATGGTATAGTGTATGTTGGTAATTCATCGTTAGTTTCTTGCTCTAAATCCCCATGATCATCATCAACTGTTATACCTTGGACTTGTTTATGTGTTTGAGCTTTAAAAATTAATGCTGGTAGTGTACTAATTGTAACACCTGATAAAAATGTAAATACCATAAGAACAACTTGAGAAGCATGCGAAAGTTTCGCAAAATCTAATGATGTCAAACCACAACTATAAATACATGAACTACTAACAAACCAAGCATCAATATAGGCTACTTCCATTTGCTTATTGCGATTAGATGAATAATTTTCAATGAGCCAAATGATCAAACCACATAAGAATGCACTGATTATAAACCAAACTATATGAATATAAAAATAATAAGTCATTTTCCAACGATGTCGCCTTGTCTCCGAAGCTGATGATGCTTGTGGATTGTTGATCGTTGGTTGTTCAGTAATAATATTAATGACTGCTGATAATTGTTCGGGATGAATTTGTACGTGTGATGTTCGTCTAGATGGTGGGACAGATGAACGCATGTCGGACAATGAATCGGAACGAAAACTGGCATTGTCAAAACCAGCAATACTTAATCTCTCAGCTATCGTATTGGCTAAAAATGTTTGCGTCGCTCGTCTTTCGCGTTGTGCATCACGAGTGGACAACAACATGTTGCTATGATTATTTACTTGTCAATGCTACGAGAAAAATTTGATTGTATCATAGAGCTGGTTCACTAGATATTTTACCTGTATAGCGGTAAGAAAATGAAGCATAACCTTAATTTGATGCGTATCATTATCGAAAATACAGTATTCATATAATATTGAAAACTAGTACACATATTTTTTCTTATACTTGAATATTGACGAAAAAAATATTAAAAATATTTTGAAAACAACATTAAAAAAAGCCGTATTTCTACACATCTTTTATCATGTACAACAAGTTCTTTTTCATAGAACAGTTGTATACCATGTGACAATGCTTGCTTTTCTTTCAGTGAAAAAATTTAGATAGCTGGTAGATTGAGTTATAATCATTCATATGACAGCGCTTTATTTTTCATTAAGAAAGAAGAAGAAGAAGCAGAATACAAATATACTCAATCAAGCGTTTTGTTTTTGTTAACATACACACCTCTTTGATTGTAAATGAAAAGTGCTGACACGTTGCAATTGATATTTTACCTTTCCTATAGCGAATGTACTAAGCGCAAAATATCTAAAAGGACATTCTGCTACTGATATGACAAAGGAATGCTTGATGCTGAAATATATTAGACTAACTTCTGGTTTTGATGTTCGGTTGCCTAATTCATGTTCATGAAATTTTCGTACAACTCTATTTATAAACAGCATAGATACTCAAACAGATACGTGATTAGTATCAAGTACACTAAAAAATTATAGCAGGGCATCAGATCATGCTCTTGTGACATACTGGTAATAGATTCATTTTTCTTGTATTCAGTTAAAAATCATCCTCATATAGGTATGTCCTGAACTAAGTACATTTCACTAGGGTTGCCACGAGGATGAGCGCAACGCAGAGCAATGTGTTTCTATTGACTTGATATCATCCGATAATAATTTCTTATGATAAAAACGAGAAAAATTAATTTTTTCTCTACGAGTAAAAAGTCAAGGAATGTAGTATAGTATCAACGATGAAGAATAGTTTACTTTTGCATGTAAATATATGATGGAGAGGTTAAATATACGAACGAAATTTCTTCGAATAATACAATATAAATGTTTTGAGCTATTTGTATTTAAATAGCATAAAAAAATATAAATTGACAGTATAAATGATGACAAAATTGAGAAAATTTGAGTACATATTAGAAACTTTCTTGAAAAAATAAATGACTGGTATTGGTTTTCACCATATGTGAACTTATACAATTGACTGTGCTGGGTGAGGATAAAATGCTTTGATCGAAATATGAAAAAGCACGAATTATGATTAAATGGTCAGTCATCAGCGCTCCGCTGGATAATCAAAAAGATGTCCCGCAAATTCTGCAACCTCTTTTCCCGTGCCGCGGAGCTATTTTAGTCACATTTGTCATTCAATCAAAATTAAAAAGTGCACATGAATCAAGTCACACAATTATGCATTAATTAAATCAGAGATATATAAGCATAAATTAAATTAACTACCCTGTAACTTTCGTATACAGCGCACTGGTCGTGCATAATAAAAATATTAAGAAAAATAAAATGTCCATGGAAAAAGAGGAACAATCGATAAGAAAAATATGCAACGCCCCTTAAATGGATATTAGAAAGACAGTATGTATTGATAAGATTCAGATTCGAGCCTAATATTTTCTACTGACTAAGTCTGGTTCCAAAGAAAATTTTCATGCATAAAATCATGACTTTCAGAATTTCTTTAAATTATAGTCTGAGTTATTATAAAAACAGTCATTAACGAATTTGTAAGAATTGAAAAGACGATGCGTATCAAACCTTTTCTGATCACAAAGTCTTAATCTATTGTAGCTGACATCATGTTTGAATCAATATCTAAAATTTCATGGATCTGATGAGTTCTAATTGACAGTCACTGATCTTGAGAAAACGTTTACCAATATACACTAAAGTAATTACTTTTTATATGTGCATTGAAACTAAAAGAAACACGTTCGATCAATATCTCACTATCAATTAGACTGTGAATCACCAAGTATTTTTCATTAAGAAAGAAAACCTTTTGATGTTTTGAAAAACTTTGCTCCAGTATGCATGGCAATAAATCTCAGTAAATTGATTTTCTCACTTCGAACTGATCGAAATTATATTGTGCCAACATTATAGAGAATTTGATGATCTAAGAAACAATCAATTTTCTTGCTCAATACGCGTTTTAAACTATTCACATTTACTCAATCGTTTTATTTTGATTTTCTATATTCCTATAAGATTGTTCATCAAAATCAATGCTAAAACTAAATGATTTAGCATCGATCGATAGAGAATTACATCATCTACACTTCCACAAGTTTCTTACTGATGTTGTTCAGCAGAGAATTGCATGAAAACTAACGACTGTGAAAATGTTTGTGTTCACAGTCAAAATTCATCGCCTATAATATCATTATGAGCAAAAGAGTTTAACGATTCAACAGACCAATGAAAATCTCTGTATGGTTTCCGCTTATAAAAAAATTAAAATACTATATGCTTGCCAAAAATGATCGTTGTTTTCTCGTATCTTTATTCAAACTAATTTCGACAAAGTATCTCTTCTAAAATTCTGAAGCATAGGTTGTACGATGCAAAACTCCATGGCATATTTGAACACCACTGTTGAATGATTGTTCATGGGTTCGTCTGTTGATTTTTGCGTTAAAAAACGATATAGACAGTTTTGTTAAGTACGAAATTCTCTATCGTTCGACAACAGAGCGAATTCCCCATAATTAAAAAACGAGAGACACAAGAAAAAAGAAAGATAACAATTTTTATTCATCGTCAAATTTTGTATGATAAGATCTCCTTCTCTTCTAATTTCATTTTATAATGCCGATTAACAGGAAACAATACCCGAATAGTAGTATAATTCATGAAGGTACTTAATTTATGAACATGTGGATTTGATCATATAATTGAACACACAAATTTTTACGGGATTTCAAAAACTTAATATATCTCAATACCTATCCGCGTCTTAATATTCATGTTCTACTATTTTATTCTGACTTGAATGGTTTTTGTTGTTATATTGAATCATTTGAAATGACCGATAAGAACACAACTCTACAAGTAAGTGTGAACAAATAATACTGGACATACTGGAAAAATAATAAAATTGATCATTATTTCGGATCATTAAGATCGTCTTTCTCTTCTCATTCGTAAAATACTGTCGAAGAACATTATAGATGCGTAAAGATTCTTTTTGTGACTTCAATTTTCCATCGAGAATCAATTGATGAAGAAAGCTATTCTTTTTTTTTTTAAATATTTAAAACATTGATTTGATCTGAATTGCTCAAAATCGATATACATTTCGTTGCAGAAAATTCTTTCGATTGAAATGTAAACCATCATTTGAAACAAAAACGATTAACAATATTTTCATTCTATTTTTGCAACAGATAGTACACGTCGACATTAATTAAGAATTTTAGAATACGATGAAATATTTTACATTCTGGGAACGTCTGCTCTCAAGAAATGCGTGTGAGAACTGGCGTTCCATGTCTAAAGCAAACGATGTCTATGATTAGATTCACATTTACCAAACAATTATGTTTAATTTTATTTTGTGCTAACCAATACACTCACAAGCAATTTCAAATTTTATGAGTAATATAACAATATCGGTTCTTTGAATTACATTAACTCACTTGAAGATGATTCCATTCGGAAGACCTTGCATTGTTTATACTTTATACTTTTCATTATTGTCTTTCATACAAAAAAAATGACATGTATTACAAAAATTTAGCATCGTTCTCTTGATTATTAAACATTAAAAATTAAATATATTTTGTTAAATCAAAATTTGAAATTGACTTGTTCAGTGAAATGAATTAATGACAAAATATTATCTCTTGAATATATGTTACAAGAACTTATGAGTCGTGTTTGTATCGACACACTTGTAATTTTATATACTAATAGAAACTAACTTAGATGATTAAAAAGTGATGAATCATGCTGGGATGCATCAGCTGCCTCTCAACGGTGCCACTAGTTTTCTTTTACTGTGACTCATAAAAAAATGTGGAAAAGAAAGAATTACACAAGTTTGTGAAAGACAACAAACAGCAAGATTCTGCTTCCTAGTTTTTCCAACTGAAAAATACACATTCATTAGAAACGATGGATAATTATGAACTCTACTCTGAATTACCCAACAAAGCTCCACATGGTTTTGAGCTACAAATGTTCATCGACGATGGTAATTACAAATCTACTATCGAATGGTTTGAGTTTAAATATAAATTAGGCGACAAGAAAAAGACACTTCGGTTTGCCGTCATACATAATCTTCTAACGAATGCTGAATGTAAACATTATATTGATGAAAGTGAACGTGCTGAATATACAAAATTGGATGGTTATCGCGTATCTTATCGTACTAATGATCGTGTTATGATTGTTTCACAAGAATTATCCAATCTATTATTCAACCGTTTGTTGTCTTACTTTCCGAATTCTATCAATCGTGGTGGTGGTTTATGGGAACCCATAGGATTGAATGAAGCCTTTCGATTTTGTAGATATGGTCCTAATGGATCTTTTGCTGCACACTGTGACGGAAACTTTGTTCGATCAGTTGACGAGAGAAGTTTTATGACAGTAAATATTTATTTGAATCGTACCGATGCAGGTGGTTGTACACGGTTTTTAAATCCACAAAGTAATAAAGTTATTTTCGAATGTCAACCAGAAGCTGGAAAAGCACTCATCTTTCTACACGATGAATATCACGATGGTGATATTTTACGATCGGGTTCAAAATATCTGATGAGAACGGATCTAATGTATCGATTGAAGTCTAATATTGATCAACATAACAACAGCTCGAACAATGAGCGAGCTCAAACGGAACGATCGTACATAAAAACACATGACAATTTGACAACAAAGACAACCACTACTATAAGACATAGGTGGCCATGTCACCAACAATAAGAAAAAGAAACCATTTGAGATTTGGGTTCTAATGAAGAGAAGTCGCATATTCTTATCGATTCACTCTCCATTCTGTTTGCTCATCGAATTCTTAAACGACCTGATGCCATCCGTCGCATTCGATCAAAAGTCAAGAATTCAAACCAAATAAATTTCCAAACTGAAAGTAAAAAGAACTGAACAGAACTTGAAATTTTTCGATGTTTAGAACTGAATTGAAATTCTTCTGTCTAGACAGAATATGTGCAAATCATTTCTTTTCAACTTCAAATTTGACTTCGCTACACGATTCCTCTACTACTTACACTATGTTATTGTTAGTTGGATGCTTCTCATTTTTAAACAGATATTCAAAATCACTTTGAATTCTGTCTATGCTTTTGATACGTATCTACTATTTAGTGTATCTATCTCTAACTTTTCATCACAATCTATCGATGTTTCAAACTCTTATCTCTAATCTCTCATTCATCGATTGAATTCCTTCAGCTATCCTTACATACATACTGCTCAATATAACACATTTAACTTTATCCTAATCCATCGCTTCTATCTTTTACATATTAGTTCTAACTATCAATCGTCCGAAGTGGGTATTAGTGGGATTGTCGTCGTATCTGAATCTTTTCACCAATCCCAACTACATTCATTCACTAGGATGACGGATACTCGAATCTAGTTTTTCGATTCAAGATTTATCGACTGCTAATGTTAAGTTTCCGAGAATAAGCAATTCACATCTTCTGATTAATTACTAATAAAATACAGTTGGTGATTGTTGAAGGAAGTTCAAAAACTCTACCCTATATAATTTAATAGTTCTTTTGGATTTTACTGTCCAACATACGAACGATGACATATTTTTGAAATTTTGAATTAGTATTGAACTAAATAGAAAGTCCTTGCCCCATTTGTTCAAGACAACCAACTTAGTTATATGATCAACTAGTTTACTTAGCATCGTTCAGTAAGTTAGTGAATTTGATGGCGAAACCCTGAACAAATAATGGTGTGGATAAGCACAATCATTTCATATGCCAACAATGTAAGTGGTCCCTCTTCGTTGAACTATTCATGAGAGGTTATTATTTTTACAGCTAACTTATGATTGGACTCTGTATATGATAGAGTAAGAAGCAGGTTTCACAAAAATTATTGATTGATGAAATATAATTAGTAGTAACATATGTATTGCCCATGAAATAGCAACTGCTTATCCTGAAATCGACAGTTGCACATGTGGAATTGTTTTGTAGTGGAACGAGAGGCAGTGAAAAAATCGAATCGTTGAAATCGAATCTTAGTGAAATGACTCTTCAATACAGTAATCCATATGAAATATCTTTTATCTGCCATATATTTGCAATTATTCTTGTTTAGTTATAACAAATAAAAAAAATGAAACTGTATAACAGATTTTTCGATTGTTAATAATTAGCATAAAAGTTTCAGTGAAATTGAAATAATTTTTTTTGTAATGCTTGAATAAATGAAAAAAAAATGAATGAGACTGTTGATTTGTTCTATGAAGATGTTGATTGCAATTGCGATATGATTCGATCATAATGTTCGTTAAAAACCATTTTATTATAAGTGATTAAACGAAGAAAGAAACTGACTGTTGATAGTACTTCATTTCTGACAATATTTAAACCATTGGGTATTTCTAAATTAGATGCAGATGTGCCAGTTGCTGATGCATCATCCAATAGATGGTGAACGAATTGTATGAAGCGTTGAACTTAATGTAAGAAAAACAGAATTATCAATTAAACTGAAATAAATACCTAGACTACCCAGTGAAGTGGAATCAGAAGATCTAACCTTTATTATAAAAAATTTGATACATAGCTTCATTGAAAATTTTCAATTCAAAATACTACTCTTAAATTTATTGAAGATCACAAGTCAGTCTATCGTTAACACTTGAGTTTTCTTTTCTAAAGAATGGAACTCTTTCGTACAGTAGATACCGTTGACTAAATGCAACTATACAGAAAAGTTTCGACGATCTGCTTTCATGTAAATTAATATTTAACTTCAACTATTCGACCAGTTCACGAGGAACACACTCATCCATTTTAGACCTTCGTATTTTCATAACTGTATAGCGTAATATGACAGAGAGCTGAAACTTACACTAAAGCAAGACATTTAAATGTTCTCATGTCATTCGGTCGAACTATAACGATTTTGGAATGATGGAAAGTCATGATAATGCACCCATTGAAACGGACCCTTCTCATTTGAAGCCTCTGAAGACGCTCATATTCCTAGAAACTTTCTCATTTTGAAACAATTCTTTTGATCTATGTCATAAGCTAAGACAACAAGCCTAATGATGATGAAATTAGGTGCCCTTCACAAATTTGTTTCTACAAACAGCTATCAAAAAGACATCATGGTAAAACATTCATCAAATTATTTTGAACTCCTTAAATAAATATGTTTTATAGCGTCGACGGCAATAGAAGACGATCCAATGAAGTCAAGATATAGCTCAATCTTTGAGAGTCACACAGTTATATCCAATTTTTCGAATGATAATTTAACTTACAAAGTAATTTAAAAACAGGGTGTTCGTTAAGATGATGTTCACCAATAGCTTGTATAGAATCTTTTATAGCTTGTTCATTGTCAATAACAATTTTTGCTTTATCATATTTATTTAATTCATCTCGTGTTGTTTTAACAACTTGTTCACTAATCGATATTAAAATATCTTTTAATTTTCTAACAAACGAAAAAACAAAACACATAAGTATAATAATTAAAAAAGATACATATTTTATGAACAAACCTTTTCTGTGGAAAATCATCTAATAGAATAATAATTTCTGATTTCAGTTGATTTTTAATAGATTCATATTCACGTAAAATTGAACCTGTTAAATGTGATAGTACAGTCATTACTGTTGATATTATTAAGAAACGCATTGTTGCTACGTGAACTTCATTATAACGAACTTCATCTAATGATAATGTCTATGGAAGAAGAAAAATTAAAGGATCTTTTTTTAAAAAATCAACGAAAATATAGTGTTCATCGTAATTGAACTATGAATGGGATGAATTTTTAATCATCATTTATTCATCAGTATTACACAGTTCGTAGTCAAAATGAATACTGATTTCGGAATAAGACGGTAGATTTTTCTGAAAATATTCGATTTCTATTGATACATTCATGCTCATGAATGTGAAGTGTGTTACAGTCCTATACTTGTGTTAGTCTCCAACTCATTTCTTTTAGAATCCAGAGAATGAGAATGTGTACGGGCTGAAAAATTTTTCCCTTTCGACATCATATAAACACTGTATCTGGCTCGTAGTTTCTTCACAAGACCAGGTTTTTTCTCTGCATAGTATTCTAAATTGGTTCTATTTCCCTGTATCATGACTTGTGTATTGGTAGTTTCTTCTGATGGAGTTTAAATAACGGGTGAGCTGCAAGTTTTCGAACAAAATATTTGTTCGCTTTCAACTCACTTGAAAGTGTTTCGGACGAATCAAAACCTATGGATTAGAATCAGAGTTTAGTGGTCTTTTTTTAATTTGAGTTTATGAATTTCGTGTCACTTTTTCATTCGTGATAAGTGAATGGAATCTTTGAAAAATTAGTTGGAACGGGAAAATTATTTGCACTATTTCATATTTTAACTATTGAGATGCGAAACTAACAGTTGGAACCATTATCACTCCGTTGAATCGTACAACAAATTTCGGCTAACGAAACGTACTAGTTGAATTTTGTTGGTTATTAGAGAAGACACTGAAATTTTCGTTTTCTCTGCATCCCTATTTTTGAGAAATCCATTTGTTTGAAAAAAAAGGCATAGAAGTTCATTAAAAATAACATCTTGTAACTAAATGTCAGTTGTACAAAATGACCCTATGCAATAAATGATGCTATCTTCGCAAACATCTGTTTTGATGCGTCGTTAAAAGTAGTTTTAAAAACTTTTGAAAGTAGTCTACACTTGTCTTTAGAAAGAACAGAAAAATCTGGTTCTAATCTATAGACTTCGACTCGTCTCAAATGCTTTCAAGTCGTTCAAAAATGAGCAAACGTTTCGTTGGAAAAATGTCGATCCGCCAGTCAATTCGTTCTCTCGATCACCTGACTATTTAATAGCGATCAAAAGAAATATCCTTGGAATTATTTGTCTTCTAAAATTTCGTGATTGAACATATTTTGGGTCAACTCGCGTAAAAACGAATATGTGCGACCGCTAATAGTTTTACTGAAACTTCATACTTATAACGTTTGTGATGTCCTTTTCGTTCGAATTTAACTGTTAAAGCTCGTAACAATTGAAAAATACAAATCCCTCAGATTGCAAAGAAAAGCAGTTTGATTGATTAAGAAGTCATCAAGATGACTCGACAAATTTCGACATTTGTGCTAAGACTTTTCCATTGCATGTTTTGTTCGTTTTTCAATATCAAAAATTTATTCTCTAAGAAATAAACATGAACAAGACTCATCCATGAATGTAACCATCAATTTTCTTCATAGATTGTTTTAAAACTAGTTTAGAAGGAAGTTAGTCTTTTCTCATAATTGACTAAACTGAATTCGATACATAAGACAAAGATTCCTGTCGAGTTTTTACTTCATGTAGAAAACAATACTCTTCTGAATTAGAATATTGAAATAATTAATTACTTCAGGAAATGAATGTTTTGGATTCCAAAGTAAAATTTCACAATACGCTTCGTTAAGAACCGATAGTAAACTCGAATTTTGACTTGATGCTGTTTTATCTGCAGGAATTTGGTAGCTACCGATCGTATCTTTTTCTTTTAATCGATTAAAAGCACGTTGAAGCCATTGACATGTTGATGCCAATGGATCAATACCCATGCCTTTGAGAAAAAAACAAATCAACAACATTTTCCAGTTTTTTTTTTCATTGAACAGAAGAAGAAATCAAACCGCGTTGATTTTCCATAAATTTAGCAAATGTTGATTTTTCATACTCAATTGCTTGTTGTTGTAGAAGCGGTCGATACTGTCGAATATTAAAATTAGCCATATCAACTTTCATTAAACTTAACACTTCCATTATATTTCTGTACATTAAAAAATAAAAAGCAGATCTTGATCATAGAAAACAAAACAGGTTAATATTGAAATAGATGTGAACCTAAAACATTCGATTGGCTCTTCGATTGTTCGTAATTTTTCAATATTTTCATCTCGACATTGAGCACAAAGGTGAGCCATTTGATTAATAAAATATCTTGTATATTCATGAGGATCTACTTCTTTCGCTGCGAATCGACGTTCTACTGTTTCGAGATCGATTGCTTCATCAATTTCAGCTTTTAGAGTTGTTTGATGAGGTAACATAACACTTTTAAGATCCTTAAAAGCAATTTATTTCGATCGAAAATTTAGAAAATTAAAAATGACAAACTTCTTTAGCTTCACCAATCAATTTAACCACATGTTCATAACGTGGTGGATCAGCAGCTAGATCTTCTCTTAAAACATCCCAGAATGCTCTATGCATTGTGCCATGAACTTTTTCAGCAATACTAAAAATCAATATATATATATATATAGTTTTTTTATTAAAAATGTAATACAATAATTAAAGTGATCAACTAATCGTTCGTCTTCATCACATTTAGTACGTTTGTAAATAGACAGTGAATATCCTTCTTTCTCAGGTCTAAAGGTTAGTTTTGTTGATGGCAGAAAATAACATTTTTTTTTCACTAGTAAAAATAATATTTTGCATTGAATAAACAAGTTTTGACGTTTGAAATTTCTATATTTCTGAAATATAGAATTTTTTTTTGTATGAAATTTTGTTTCTTTAAAATGCTACATGATCAAATTCATTGCCATTCAGTAGTAGATGATCGATGAAATCAGTTGATATTCTTGAGTTGATCGATCCGGTTGGCATATCGATTAATCAATTTGTTATTTTCAGTAAATTTTCTCGTTGAATTCTCTTATCGTAATCATTTCTGTATCTGTCAATTCTCATATTGAGAATGAAAAATAAAGCAACTCTTTCCAAGGTTTTCATAGAGTAACAAACTAATTTGTTTTTGTCAATTGGAAAAGTATATCCACAAAGCCGAATCCAAGCATTGAGAAACAAAGATGTCCTATGCTGGTAATCCTTAAGATCCAGCATACCATCTGAATAGTATATGTTCGCTTCATAGATTCAATAACATTTAAAAAAAGACAGTTTTTCTCTAAGCTGAAATACACAACATAGATATGCGATGTTTTTGACGATAGTACTCTCATGTACGGTCACAGACACATAATATAAACTATGTGCACAAATCCATAGTTGACTTCTTTTTTCTTAGTTAATCGCAAATAGAAATGATGAAATTTATATAGCTATGACATGCATAGTGCAGATGCCGATGTGGATTACGTTGATTAGTATAAGACCTTTATTCACCGACAGTAATCCATACTCTTAACTATGTCAGCTTCATTTTTCGATCATATCCGCACAGCCACTTGCACAATCATGTTGAATTCGTTTTACTTTATTTCAATTACTTTTAATGCTCTAGGCCCAAGTACATATGAAAGAATGACCTGGATAACACATGATGTTCATGAACGGACTACTTCTGGTGGGATAATATCAGATCTTAACAACTATTTTTACTTGCTTGCATAATCGTGGCATTAATTTTCTTCTTCCGCTAAAGAAAATATGTTGTTTTTAATTTCTATTTTCCGTTCGATTTCTTCCTTCAGATTGGTTAATTAAAATAACTAAAGGGTTTCTCAATGCGGAAGAAGTACATTGTCAACAAAAATAAAAATACAAAATGAACTTCAAAAATAATTAGGTTTTTGCTTTTGATAACTAGATAAACATCATTAGTTTTCAAATAGTACGTTGCAATTATCATGAATCATTCTCTTGAAGAATTTTCTTTTTAAATAACATAAGATCTATTGAAACTGTCTCAAGAATTAATTAGAAACGAATTTCTAACTACTACAATAAGTAATCTTTCTTTTTACTATTAAATATCAATTGAATTCAACGTTTTCTTACCTTCCTTTCTCATATTCTGGTAGTTGAAGTTGAAAATCTTTATTGAACACAATTTCATGTGCAAGTTGAAGATTTTGTGCATTACGATTAGCTTCGAGTAATTGATTGTATTCAATTAATCTTGGAGAAGAACCTGAATTAATTAAATTTAAACGATCATTAGGAAAACATATCACTAAAATTCAATTTGTATCAATGAAGTTTCAGGAAAAAACGAAACATACTTAACAGCATACGTCTTTTTTTTTTCTAAGACAAATGATCAGTTAAGAATGACAAAAACTTTTTATTACCTTTATTTCCGTTAATATAGAAATAATCATGTGTTAGTGTGTAATTCGAAAATAATTTCTGTCCATACCTGATACGATTTCTAAATGTTTATTTCTTTCTGATTATGACTAGATTTTCTAAGAAAGTCAATTCTTTATGGCAAAGTATAAATCGTACACGCAAAATTCTTCTTTTGATAAACAAATGAAATGTTCAAAAATTGCTAATTTCATCTTAGTTTTCATGTATAATCTTAGTAGAATTCCGAACGACTATCTATCAGTTCATTATTTTCTACTTTCCAACTATTTTTCTAGACATCACTAAAAATATATTTGTAACAATCGAAATTGAACTGACATCCGATATCATTTAAGACAAGGTTCAAGTATTCATGCGCATCGACGATGATGTTTTGAGTGTCTTAGTACATTTTAGAAAAAAAATTTCATGCAGCACTTCTCACAAGTCTAATCGTCCAGAAGAATGTAGTTACATAGTGTTTGTTGCACCGTGTTCCGATCGATAGAAAGAAATAGATTGTATAACAAACCTCCTGCCGTGCCATCTTGATTATTGGGTAATGTTGGTGAAAGATTCAGCCAACCAAGCACTGCTCCCAATGGTTGATGTTCTTCAGGTACTTTCTCATCATTTTCATCCGACATAGTTTAAATTATCTTTAATGAAATAAGAAACGAAACACAGTTGAAAACATACGAGAACCTCTGATTTTTTTCGCACTAAATTAAAGTCTATATACTGATATGGTGAAAGCAATGTAAAATATAAAAAATAATTAGTTACACTGGAATGAAATTGATAAAGCGTGTTTTTTTTTCTCTCTTAGTTCCATTAGAAGAAAAAACAAACATGAATTGTTAAGTTGAAAAAGAAGCGCATGAATAAATCACCGTATGCATAAAATAAACACTTCTCATATTTTAAAATGATGCAGAAAACCACAAGAAACTGTACAATTAAAAAGAAACACATGCACACACACAAATATATATGTAGAAACAACGGACGAACGACATTTATTTAAAAAGATAGGTATTTTTTTGTACTTTTCTTTTCATACATCTTATTACTGTTATCATGTCCATAAAAAAAAACATTACACATCTGACTCGGTGTTCTCAGTATCTATTAGACTGTTAACTTCCACCGTACCGATTATTATTATCATCAATTGTATTTTGATCCGTCCGACCTACTTGTCGTATCCATGAAGCAACATCTTGATTATCACTTTCAGTTTCATACCGTTTATAGAATGGATGATGCTAAAAGAATAATTCGAGAAAAATGTATGAAGTGAATAGAATTAAAATAATATTAGTTATCATACTAAAAGTGTGTTCAAATCAGCTCGTTCAGTTGTACTTTTCTTTAAACTAAAATTGAAAATAAGAAGAAAAGAGAATCCAAAAACAATTATTTACCAGAGATCAATAAAATCCGAAAATTCAGGAGAAAAAAATGATTTTGGTAATGATGGTGGTGGCTCATTAACAATCCATTCCATTAATTCAAATATTGCTAAAACTTTGTAAGATCCATATCCTAAATTTCGAAAATAATATTACTATTGAAACGTATGTTGTTTTTTTTTCTCTCTTAAAGTAAACCTTCTGGTCGAGGTCGACATCCATGTGGATCTTCTTTAAATAGATCATCGATATCATTTTTTGATGGTGGTGGTATAGGATATCGGCCAAGAGCCATTTCAATCAGTGATAGACCTAATGACCATACATCACTCATTATTCCATATTGAGCACCTTCAAGTCTTTCAGGCTAGAGAATAATATAAATTTTTAGTCAATATATTTAAATATCAATACAAATAAACCCTATTCCTTACCGACATATACGATCGAGTACCGATAAATGTTTGCAATTGTGAATCAATCAATTGCGCACTAACACCGAAATCACACAATTTTATTTCACCTGTTGTTTAGATATAATTAGTTTTATAAGTTTATTTTTATTTATATATAAATCATTTACCTTGATAATTAATGAGAATATTTGATGGTTTGATATCTAAATAAAATAATTAATTAAATAGATTCATGTTATAAATATAACAAACCTCGATGCATAATACGATGTCGTTCACGAAGATAACTTAAACCACGAAGAACCTGAAAACAATGGTGACTTATTTTAAATAATGAAAATCTATAACTTACAGCAACAGTTATTTTGCCAAGGATATGTTCAGGAATACGCATGACTTTCTTTAGAATTAAATCTAATGAACCACCGTCCTGAAAAAAAAAGAAAACTATACATAGTCATAAATAAAAATTCTTCAGAATGAGAATCTCTTGTTTTCGTTGGGTTATATTAAATTTGCGAGTGTTGAACAATTCTCTCTTCGTTTTCCTAGAGCAAAAAGTATACAGAAAAATGTCCTACAGATGGTACGTAGGTGACTTTGATCAATAGACATTCGATTGATATCTAAGAAAAATTGTAGATATCTATTCTACAAAAATAATAGATTTAGAATGGAAAAATGTATGATTAATGTTTTGTGTCAGACACTCGAAAGTTAATCTCATTTGTCTGATATAAATCTTATCCAGACAATTAAAATTTATTGTTTCATTTTTTACCATATATTCCATGCAAATATTAATTTGTCCTTCAGCTGCAAATGTTCCAAAAAATCCTACAATATATGGTGAATTGCATTGATGAAGAACCTAAATAAAATGAAAAAAGAATAACAATGGTAAATATCCCATTGCAAGTACAATCTAATTTACTTTTAGTTCTCGAACAATTTGATTTTTTATAGCAGGCTTCACTTCCAAATAGATACTCTAAAATACACACAGAATAACATAAACTATACAACTTGAATATATGAGAAACAAAACGTCTAAGAATAATATCGGAGAACTAGATTTTTTTTTCGTTTGTATTGAGCCATGCATGAAATCTACCTTTCCTGGTGAGAGAGAATTCCAAAACCAATGACACCAATTACACCAATGATCATCACACTTCATTAATGAACAATACTAAACAAGTAGCCATACAAGCAAAAACAAAACGAAAGCGTCAAGTGTTTCGTTTTTGTTAATTTTAAATCGTTTGGATAACTTTAAAAATGAAACCTACAGGAATATTTTACATGGTACACTAGGGAAATCAATGCAAAGTATTATGATGAGTCATATGCTCGATACTGATGAATAATCTGTTATTGGAAAGATATTTCTCAATTCTTTAATCATTCATAGAACAAACGAGAACCGAATTTAAAAAGTGTATTCAACTTTTGTTGCACAGATAACTTCACTTCGAATTAGCCAAGCAATAAAATACTTCGAAATTCAAATTTCGGTTTTCGTCGATTCATAAAAATATATCTAAATAATATTTTAGTTTCGAAATCTACCTTTCTTGCCATGATCTTATTGGTTGGTTTATGTCGAACTTTCCAAACGACACCACCATTTCCTTGACCTAATTCACAAATGTTAGCGAGATCATCGTTTTTTAATTCTCCAACAGCACGTTTCGAATTGAAAAATTCTTCCATACGATCTTTTTGTTTATCAGTACAATGTAATTGATTGAACTCTTCTTGTAAACGTTCAATACATACATCCGGAATACTGAATATTGAAAAAATATTCAAATATAATAGTAAATCAAAATAAATCACTTCTCTGTAGACGTATTTATTACATACCCATTTTCGTTAGGATTATGTTCGACTGTTTCCTTTGGTACTTGAGGTAGAGTTAACCCAAATTTATTTTTACCCAACGGTACTGATTCACCTCTTGGCATTGTTTCTGCTTTTTTCTTGTTTAAATCAATAACTTGTTCTTCTTACCAAGTGAAAGAATCTCACTGACAGAACAACCGAGAATATATAATTCAACGACGATAGTTTTCGTTGACAGCAGCAAGCAATAAAAAAGAAGCGACACAATCAATGTCTAATTTCTCATTTTAATAAAACATGATTTCATTCAATTATTTTTTAATCAAAAGCAAATGATTCGAAGAATTTTATTTAAGTCATTTTCATACTGCCATAGAATTTAGTGTGTTTTTGAAGACTAAATTCGTTGGTATAAATTTTTAGCCAATGCAACAAGAAAATGGAAATATGGCGAAGCAGCGATCAAGTTGAAAATATAAAAAAGAAGTAATTATGTTCTCAACTCAGTTGTTGACTAAAATATTTGCTTAATGACTCATACGACAAATAGAAGAGAAATGCTAAGAACATGTAGAAAAAAACCTGCATTTCGATGAATACATATTTACGATAGATGAGTGCAACCCCTTGATTTTGGTTACTTGAGTCGTGAGGCGTGCTAATAACAACTAATTGAAGCCTATTTTCACATCTATGTATAAATATATTATACGAATAACAAGTCCTAGAATAAACTCGCTAGTTTATATATATATATGGAACGTTTGATTCAAATAGAAATAAGTTTTTATCGATCGAACAGTCAACTCTCTAAAAAATTTTCTTAGAAGCATGAAAACAATAACAGAAAGTGACAAACACATATTCGAGGTTGTTTTGCAAATATTAAATTACAACTGCACTAAATTTAACTGCTTGTAGTTTTACTGATTCAATCAGATAGATAAGCGAGATGTTATTTCCAATATACTAACTTCAGACGAACGTAAAAACAAAGAATTCTGAATATTATCCTTTAAAATTCATCCAATTGAAAGTAGTACCGAATTCTATTTCAATTAACTTTCCTAATTGATATTAGATGATTTTATGCAAAGTACATAGTTCGTAAACATTTCTGTAAATGTATTTTGTGAGAATTTTTCAAAGTCATCATTGCACTATTTATGTTCTTGTTCATCTTACGGTTATTACAGAAAAATGAAGGAATCTGTAATTGAAACTCAGATTTTTGAAATTCGATTAATCAACAACAGGAATTTATTTAAGATCTGTAAAATGCATATTAAGGTAATAGATTTTGTAATTAGATAATATTTTTGCTAATCATACTTTGTTACTAAAATATCTTCATGTTCTGATCTGGACAAGTTCTCACTTCCTTTGTCTTAACTAACTCTTCAATATGGTGGTTGCATATATTTTCTGTAGAAATACTAAAACCATTGTTTCAGATGGTGTTTTCTCATTATGAAGATTTAAAGTCTGCTAATTTGGATTTTACATGATTGTAGAAGACAGTATGCATGGTTGAGTATGGGTGATCTACGAACAATACGCATAGAGTGAGAAGTGATGATTTAAAAACGACACGAACTCTCACAAAAGAAACGTATAAAATAATTAAGGTAGGTACGAGTGATGGCTAATGGTCTGAATTGATGTGTAACCTTTCGTGTCAGCTGCATGCAAACTCATGTTGATACTTATCGTCTAAAATCTCGATATATATGTATATACATATTAGCACTAATGTTAAAACCCTATTTATTGACACGTTAAAACTGTCAAGTGAATATCATCGAATATAGTGGCTGATTGAAAAAGTCATCTCTTGAATAGAAACGATATCAAAATATTGTTCAGATATCATCGAATTTTATGGAAGTTTGAGAGGTTTTTCGCAGGCTTTTATAATTTCTTGAAATTATTTGAATTACGTTCTAACTGATCTAAACTTCCGAAACATTATCGTTTTAATGTTTGATGGAGTCTCTTAAATATATTATAAAGCTCGACCTATCAATGAACTCTTTTGGGAAAAACAAAAACAACACGTGTCCTGATACGACGCGACACATGTGTCGGTAAGAACTCAATCATCATGCGTATGGGCACTATCAATGCGAGAGAAACAAAAACCATATGTAAGCATGGAATCAAAAGTGAAGCATTCGAATTATCTAAAATAATGTTTACTAATACCTTTGGCTTTAGTGAAATATCCCGAGGAGTAGTACTCCTGATGAGATATTCAAAAGTATCAGCACTCTGCTTATGAACTAATCTTCTGGCTTTCACACTTCTATGCTTTTATGTGGCGTTCAAATTTTAGATCATTCAACCGAAATCACTTGCACACGAAAATATTTTATGAGATGTTAAGCAAGAACAGGGTAGAATTCGTCCTTGTACACACTCTTGAAGCAGTGCAATCCAGTGAACAAATTGCAAATAAAATGTTATAGATGTGTTGTTGAAACCCATGCTTGACATTTGAATCACTCCAAATACTTCATTTGGTTTGGTAATATTTCATCTATATGAAAAACAAGCTTGCAAGTCGACCAAATGTATTGGAGTCTCATGAATTTGTTACTTTTCAAGGCGTTATATGTTTTCGTTATGGATCTTTCACGTAGACTGTTAAAGATATGAGCACAGCTCATTTTTGCGTCATTATTCGTGACTGTGGTTTAATTGAATCGATAATTTATATAAGAATCACCAGATGGAATTCACACTCACTCACCATTCAATTTATGTCGAAGAAGAGAGGTGTGGAAAGCAACACAGAGAACGTTTTTTCGGCAAAAAATCCAAAAGTCTTATCGAGGTTTTTATTGTGAATCACGACACTTAGTTTTGACTAACTACTGGTACAACCGCACGGGTTGGTCAACAGACGACACAATGTCTCATCCTGGTCCAGTATCGTTGGTAAATAACACGTGATGATGAAATGACTGGCAAAAGTAGCAGTATAACAGTACGGGCGGTAGCTTTAATATGGATGAAATCGTGCAGAAATAACATAATTTCTTACTGTAGCAGAATCAAATTCAAATTGACCGTGGAATTCAGCTCATTTTTAAATCAATCGTATCCTGATGGTTTTGTTTTCTTTGAATCTATATTAGCCATATCATGAATAAGAAACAGTGAACGATTAATCGAAATATTAATCGGTGTTCATTGATCGGAAAAATCGTGACAAGTAATTAATGTGTCGTGTGTTTAAAATTCAGTTTTTATTTATATCGCTTGTAATGCGTTCATGTTCTGAATATGTATTTATCCAAGTGAACTTTTCTTCAGCCCCCGTAGCTCAGTCGGATTAGAGCGCCGTACTTATACACAGTATCGGAGCAATGCGGATGTCGTGAGTTCGAGCCTCACCGGGGGCAGCCAACAAATTTTTTTAATTGTGTTCTTCATATGGTGTTTTGTTGTCGCTATTAACAGTCTAACGAATCATGTTTTTTTCCCAATTCGCATACGATAAGTATGAAAAGAAAAAGTCGGAGAGTAATACATCTAGAATCAAAAGTCATAAATGTACATCATATAAAATGATCGAAAAACACGAAATAGAAGAAGACTATATTCTTCGACAATTTTCCAATGGGTCTTATTGTATTGTTATCTATAGCGTTGCCTTATAATATTCTAATATTTATGCGCAGATGTAGGATGAAGAGAGTCCGTTGGTTCAAATGATTCCGAGTCCTATGAGAATATTAATTATTATAGTTACGTTGTTGTATGTAGATGCGTGTGAAGTTATTGATAATAGTATACAACCAACTGCGTCCAATAAAATATCACAGCTTCTATCCCACCTATGCCCTTACTCTCTAGATTCCCTACGGTTGACTGTCGTTAAAATTCAAAACAAGATTAAAGTTAGATAAAAGATAGAATAATATTTTCGACTTGTGAAATAATACAGGTTGCAATAATAATGTGCCGTATGTAATCTTTCTCATTTAAAACTACAGTAGCAATTGTTAATCTCAGTAAAATACAATCAAATTTTGTTTTCTACTAATTAGCTAGAAAAAATCTTATAGAAAGATTATGCAGATATTCCTTTCTATGATGGAATCAGGATGATATTGCTACACTGCAACAGATAGTTCTAATGTGTAAATAAATGAATTGAACTCAATCTTAGTTTTCTAAACAGTCACAATTTGATAAAATTGAGGACATAATCAACTATAGCATAACATTCTGTTGTAAAATTCTTGATGAAAACGATTTAACTTAGTACAAGATTGGTATCAAACATCGATTCGAACTATAGTACAGATAAAACCTATCAAGATTTAGAATATTTTACAAAACAAGTGAAAATTCTAGTTCAATGATCTTCGCTTAAAGAAAAAGAATCTTGAATGAGACACGAAATAGACATCAATGGTTATACTGGTGTCAAGTTTGGTAACACAACAAGTTGGAAAAAAAACGAATGACTTGATCATACATCCACTTTAATCAATAATATGGACTACCTAGAACTGTGACAAATACCATCAATCAATCAAATATAAAACATGTTTTCATTGAGCTTTGTATTTAACATTCCATTTGAATAGAGAGTGTTTGCTTTTCTATCGTGCCCATCCGTACAAATAGATAAATGAAAGGTTGAAGTAGACAACGATATATTGTTTGCATTAAGAAAAATGACACATTATTAAAATGCTCCTGTATATCATCATTCTATAGAGATAGATACATTCTAATGATATTAGTTGACAACATATTTGGTTTTTCATCATCAATAGAAATTCACTCTGCAAATTTCTATTGACCTGAATACATTCAATGTGGCAGTAACCAAACACCATAGACTGCAACAATAACACTTCTTTTCAATACCAATGTACTGAATGAAGAACTCAGACAAACAAAAAGTAAATTTTACATTTACAGATTCTTTAACACACTATTACAAGAAAAAGAAAAAATGTAAGAAGCATTTCGATATGTGGAAATATCATCAGTATTTACATGTAGAAACATCAACCAAATTTTATTCTTGTAGTGTGTACAAGATCTTACTCGTTGAAAGATAAAGTCTCTACACAAATTCTATGACATGACATATTAATTAATCCGAATCATCTAGCTTCAATCGACAGTGATACGACAAATGATAGATATACTCAATGATTTTGTTTTTATCTTTTTACTAAGCATATGTATGTCAAGAGCGCCAATTGGTATGATGTATAGCCATCGTGATCGTATTGGTCATCGTAGAACATTGTGTACATCGCTCTCCATTGGTTTGTTTAGTAATGGAAAAAAGCGATTGTGTATTCATTCATTTGTTTGTTGAAGAGAGAAGTTGTGTTTTGTTGTCGACGACCAGTGTTTCTAACGTTTAGTACCCCAAACAGAAGCAAAATGCCCAAGTCACCATCGATTTTTGAAAAGTGCCGTGTTTTGCATTTTTTTCAAAATGCAAAGTACATTGAGAGTACTTCGTAAAATAAACATGCAATTGGTTTTATTTATCATACCATTATTACCAAACTGTTCAGAATCCTCTTATTTATGTTTAGACATGTTTTACTTGTAGTTGGAGTTGAGAATTTTTCTTTATTTAACTCGAATTGATTTTCCATTCTCTATTTAGATTTAGATTTGTCAAATACATATCTTATTCATTTGTTTTGGTTTCATAATTATTTCTCCTTTTGATTCATTTTCTTCAAATTCATAAATCTATTTATTTGATACTATAGAAGAAAAAATGAAGTGAGTAACATAAACATGTATATTATTCTTTTTTTTCGTCTTCTATATATCACAGTAAAGTACTTAATTCAGAAGAATCACTTAAACACGTTCAGATATGTGTACATATTTTTCTTATTTATAAATGTTGTACTTTTTTATTTCGTTTTCTTTTGAGCAAGAATAAAATTCTAATAAAAGACTGATTCAAAGATAACCTTGGTTTTTGTTTTCTTTATTAGTGTTAGTCTATGGTACTTTGAGATACTTGATTACCTAAAACAGAGTACCCATAGATACTTTGTTAATAAGCATAAAGTACCCATTTGTACTTACTTTTAGATTTCCATTAGAGACGCTCGTTGTTGATAGTACTGGAATCATCTACTTCATTCTAAATCAATCGTGTTTCAAATTTCTAATTGCAGGTATGTTTTTTTTTTCGTCTGATTATTAGCAATAGAGGAATTTTCAATTTAAAAAAATAGACTAACATAAAACCTCGAAATAGAAAGATTTCGTGAGTCTTTGTTACTTATGTTCAAGACAAATTAAAGATTAGCTGAATGAGCGAATTAATGATGTTTGTGTTCGTTCTTCTTCTCCTTAAGTGAGGGGTGGAATATGCCCGGTCTAATTCTAAGAGTGATTTCACTATGAAAACAATGACAGATCTGTGTACAAGGTTTGAATACTTACTGATGTAATCAGAAGTGCTATTATCGATGCAGTTTTCATGTTACACAGACGTACTCAGTGTACACAAAAATTTTGCATCGTGTATGTGAGAATTTGTTCTGCATGAAAGATACTGACTGGAATTAACGGTGGCCAACGAGAAAGAAAACCAAAGTGTGTATAGGAAATTGTTTCTGTCATCTCGAATAGGATCAATGAGATCTAAATATTTGAAAAAAGAGTAGCTTTCTAAATCAGTAGACTTCAGTGTATAAATCAAATGTGTTGTCTTATTTCCTGATAAAAAACCAAGTAAAAAACACTAGTTTTTTTTTAAAAATAGCACATATGTACGAAAAACCCTATTATTATGTTTTGAAATCTGTATTTTATTGGAATAGATTCTTTCATAGAACTTAAGATTTCCTAGAATATTAGTACATCGAAAGTATTTGAATGACGAAAAAAATTATGTTCATCATTTTGCTCATTGAACCAATCATCAGTCGATATAAAACTATGTGTTAAGGTCAGATAGAATATCAAATTTTGATTTTATGCCGTTGTTTTATTGTTTTCAGTCAGATATGAGTGTTAGACGAACGGGAAAATATTTGTTAGTAGCATTGTATTTTGAATTTCTTTTGCAAATGTTGATTATGATTAGCACTGAATATTTATTTTCAATGAAATAAGTCAACATTTTTCATATTTAGTTCAATACAATTCGATGAAAACTCGGTTGCAGTTGATAAATCTTAACTCGCTCTTACATGTTCTGACAAAACTAAAACTAGTGAGACATCTGACAGAAAAGTTTACCCGTGTTCGTTGTCCTTTGCAGTATATTTTTCTTTCATTGTAACCTGTCTGAGTTGAAATAGCAAAGAGTGATAGATTACATCTGTTCTTAGTCAGACATATATATATTCGACTGATGTGATCAAAATCAATAAATACGTAAAAATATATTATTTTTTCTTCTTATTACTTCCGAGTGTGATCTTACATCGAGTAATACTAACAAGGCGAATACAGAATAGATTCAATCTCGGTAGATTTGAACACTCAAAGTTGAATTCAAAAGCTAGATCTAGAATTTTCGAAGCACAATCATCATGACGAATTGTTGTACAGTAGATTGATTCGGGGGTTTCCACTTAAAATACTGACTCATTCAACAACGATTGTAAACATCGTTATTTTTCTCTGGTGTGCCTTGATGCATACGTCATCATAGAATAGATAAGGGGAACGTGAGTAATGTGCTGGGGGAACTATGAAGGAGCAGAAAAAAACATGGCGAGAAACATTGCATGTTGGTATAAAAGCTATGAAAACATGGCGGTTATTTCACATATTTTTTCTTCTTCGTAAATAGAAAAACAAGAACGATGCCGATTGCCTTAGTTGTTCGCGAAAACAAGCAGCTCGTAGTCGAAGAACTAGAGGTAAATCATCGTCTAAGTGCTATAAATAACCAAGCAATGTTTTTTTTATCGCCTGTCGATAGTTACCTAATTATGGACCTAAGGATCTTTTGATCAAAGTGACCCATGTTGCACAAAATCCGACTGATTGGAAACATGTTCATTTTGGTTTAGCCAAGCCTGGTTCAATTGTTGGTTGTGACTTTGCTGGTGAAGTCGTTGAAGTTGGTCAAGAAGCAACAGGTTTGAATAGAATTATTTTATTTTTGAATCAAGTTCCGAATGATTATCTTTATTTACTTTGTACAGAGACGAATCGATTGATATATTTCACAACATGTAGACAAAAGTATTCTTATGCTCATTGAATTCGAGATGAATCGTCGAAACTATCGACTTGTGCTTCAGATTTACGATCCGTGGAGTTGATGATTACAACTTTGCTGCTATCGTGTCCATATGTTTCTCTCGTTAAAGTAAAGAAAGATAGATAGTCTACTTTTCATCAACACTAGTTTTAAAAACATAATTGAGCATAAGTTACTACTTGCAGTTCATTCATAAAAATATTATGAAATGAGTAAAATAAAAGTATTTCCTATGAAGTTACCAATAGGAGGGAAAACGTAATGATTACTTTAGTTAAATAATATCTTTTATTGAATGAAGTGATCCGATAGTCTTAATAAAACAAAAAACTATTAGCATGAATATAGGTATTCTTTTACTTATAGTGTAATAGATAGACGCTGATTGATCATCAAAATATCTAATGCATGTGTGCTTTCTTCGTCTTTCAGGAAATTATAAAAAAGGTGACCAAGTTGCCGGTTGTGTTCATGGTGGCCTAGATGCTTCATTTGGCATTCGTGGAGCATTCTCGGAATACGTTGTTCAAGATGCATCACTCGTTTTCCGTTTTCCTTCAACTATTTCTTCTGAATCAGCTGCTACGATTCCGTTGGCTAGCATCACAGCAGCTCTTGGTCTCTTTCACGAAATGAAATTACCTTTTCCTCCTGCAAACTGTGGCAATGCTGTACTTGTTTGGGGAGGCAGTACGAGTGTTGGTCAATATGCTATTCAATTGGCTAAAGCAGCTGGTTGTTTCGTTATCGCAACAGCATCACCGGCTCGTCACACTTATTTGAAAGAACTGGGTGCTGATGTCTGTTTCGATTACAAGGATTCAAATGCTGTCTCGCACATTCAAGACGCTTCCAAGAATCAGTTGGCTTACGCTATCGATTGCATTTCCGAGAACGGATCGACTGCTCTAGTGTGTGCATCACTCACTGGTCCAAATGCACAAGTAGCCACCGTTTTACCTGGCGTCTCGAATCAAGTTCCATCTAACGTTACAGAACGTAGCGTCATGATGTATACAATATTCGGACGTAAAATGCATGTTTTCGGTCAAGATCATGATGCTAAACCTGATGATAAAGCATTTGCCGAGAAATACTATTCACAACTCACTAATGTTTTGTTACCTCAAGGTCTTCTTAAGCCAAACAAGGTGACAAAGATCGCTGGTGGATTAAACGGAGTTGAAGAAGGGTTTCAGAAGATGATGGCGAACAAAATAGCTGCTGAAAAACTCGTTTATACAATGGCTGAGACAAGCAAACCCTAGATGCAGAGAACTTTTTTCCCTATCATATGACTTCACTCTTTTTCAATATCGTATATTAATTGTATTTTGCATGCACCCGGTTGAGACTAAATGTTAGAAAATGTTCTATGATTCAAAATAAAGTTACAGTATTATTATTGATGTTCAACTGTTAGATATTGTAAGAACTTGTGAAATATTCATTCGATCGAATATGACAGTTATTGTTCTATTTTGATTGGTGTCAGCCACATCGTTACGAAAGGATTTTTTGCCGACTGGTATTTTATTTCTTTGGAATCCTCTGATACCAATCGTTTAGTATAAGAATAAACGAATTCTTGATCACCCCAATAAGAAAAATACTCTTCANATTTGGATTTTAAAATAGCCAAATAATAATAAACGGTCACACATCAAGAGATACGTGATGATGTAATCTTATTTTCGAATAAATTTTATTCACTTTCTCAATTATTTCTGTCCCAATCAATTGTTGAAGATGAATATAATATGCATTCGAGGAAGAGAAGAGACCATATTTTTGAGACCGAAATGTATTCTAGATCGTTCAGAGTCATATGATATTGAGCAGAAATTGATCAGTATTGCATTGAGGTAGGTCCGATGATATTGATGCTGTCAAGATACAACAACATTTGAGACGTTTTCTAGTGATATCAATTCATGCTGACAGTTCTATTTAGCGCAGAATCTTCTAAAAGAATTACTTTCAAAATTTAGTTCAACGAACTAGACGGGTTAAATTCATTATGGCTAATTTTTCATAGTTAACACTACAAAATCTTTCGTTTGTACTTAAATTTTAAGTTGCAATTTTACATGTCGAAATTTGACTTTGACTCGCAGTGAATCGGACTATTTTCTTTTCCTAATATTCTTATTATTTTGTCTCGCTTGTTAATCAGTTTACTTCTACGCTGAAAGTTTTTTATGAATCTAGTGCCACTGCGAATATGCATCCAGACTTTTTGTACCTCGACACTCAAGTTAATATCGAAGAATTCATAACTACAATGTTACTTTTCATGATACTCATCCTCATAGTTTTTATCTGAACACATGTAGTCATAGCCGAGTCGAAATCATTCTCTAACATCAAACAAATAAATAAGAGAGAGAGACATTGAAATTCAATAATTGTGTCTTTCTTCAAATAATACAGCTCCATATGTTTTGATTCCATGTGTAACATTTAGAAGACTTATATGAATACTAATATTCTTCTTTCTCAAGTTCAACAACCGAAAGCTTATTAAATGGCACAGAAATCGAAGCGATGTTACTTGAAAAAGCATTTAGGTGCCTAGAATATTTAATACTTTAGATACTGTTCGAAAGTGGAATGATCTGACAGAACTGTAGAAAGTAACTCTCTAAAACGAAAGAACTTATTTATACAGCTTATACACTAAAATAAAATAAAACATTAGAACAGCAACTAGTGTCGGACTATATTTATTTTGATTGAAAACAAAAGCTGTGAAGCACGCCAATGACTACGAAGTTTATTTCTCGAGAAAACTTCTTCGTATTGAATATAATCATTTTTATGCTTCCGTCATATGTTCCATTATTCAAGTGCCTCCTAAAGAATTAAATTGATTTTCTTAGCATCTGGAAATGTAGATTTTGTGATAAAAATAGGAGTACCAAAGAAAGTTCTCTATTTAATAGATAATAATGTGTCATGATATCGTTAATTTCAGCATATAAGAAGTCAACACTTCGAACCGAAAATAATCATATGATCCAGTCTATCGAAAACAGGACAATCAATACTTTTAACATTAATTAACTAGCAAATTATCTCTACTTTCTCAATGGTATACTCATGATTGGCTGATTTGTTAAACAAAGCACCTATCCTTAGATCTGCATACGTTTTAGAGCAAAGAAAATTCTCATATCAAATCAGTAGTCATAGTACACAGACCGAAACACATTCCCATGAAATTCCAGTATAGGTATTCCTCACTATAGACTGTCACCTCGCTATTATCGGAAATGACATTGCTATAAAAATGAAAAGCACGTCTGAAGCTTTCTTGACAATGAAGGACTCGACCAGTGCGAAACAATTGGCAAGTATCCCATTGATTCATTGCGTATAACTTCACACGTGTCACATGCCAATGGTAGTCTTATTCACACACATTCAATCCAACTGTCGGTTGATACTCATGTCAACATGCATTCGATGTAATTTCGCAAAGCTTAGTGACAAAAGGAAGGAGGAAAAACTAAAGAAAAAGGAAGTTTTCGATTAGGGGACACCCGGGATTGAACCAGGGACCTCTCGATCTGCAGTCGAATGCTCTACCACTGAGCTATATCCCCATGATGCTGACAAGTAACTAGCCAATCGAGTTACCGAACAATACAATATGTTTTCGGTTCATTGCATGGCCAATGTCTGCCAGGCAAAAGTCCAAGGGCATCATCAATGATGTCATGTACATGGAGGAAAACAAGATTCTCCAACGAACAATACGACAACATATGCTCTATTAATAATATGCAAATGGGCAGATTACTACTTCTAGGATGGTCATAAATGATTGGTTTAACTTTAGTGTGAATAACATAGACTCATGAACAGTGGTTTGGTTAAAATTGGACATATACCCACACCCTCTTTTATGCTATTGTATAAAGAAAAGAAAATTCCAAATGAGTTGGGTCACTGAGAAGAAAAATATAAACCAGAGATGCACGAATAGATCAATATGAAGAATTTGAAATTTCTCGTTAATGATAGAATTTGCCGATCTTTCAAACAGATTTCTTTCTACACAAATTTCTAGAAGAAGAAAATAAAAGCAGGAATCTGTCATTGAACAGAAGAATAAAGCTGGTTCTAATCTGCTCGTCATATGCAACAGACTCAGTATTCTTATATCTGTCGCACCAATGGTCTGTGAGAGATTTGAATATCTTTAAAGACAATTAAAATCTCATTCTAACACGAGAAAATCAGTGATACTACGCAATACATGAAACAAATGCGTTATAAATCTCATGATTTTCGATAAATAGTGAGACCAATTTTATAAGATTTGTTTTGCTTATTGAATGGATCTATACGATATAGAAAACCAATTATATTTGTTCTAATTTTGAGTAAGTTACAAATAAATTAAAAAAGAACATTTTTTTGCTTTCAACTAGCATGGGACTTCTTTTATCTATTTATATTATTCAATATCAATTATAAGCTGTACAATTTAAGGTTGTGTTCATTTTGTTTCTATTTGCATGATTTTCACAGTATTTGAATAATATACATTCACCAAGTTAATCTAGTAATGGAACACCGTTTCTAAAGTCGAAAGTACTATAACATACTTTTGAGCAGTATTCTAATATATATATATAAACTTGAGAGAAATGCTCCATACTTGAACCAAACTCTTTCTCTTTAATTCATGAACAATCTATATAAAAATGAACAAATTTCGCTCGACTTATTACCATGATAAATAGAGGATGGTAGATTACAATCGAAGGTTACTACTCTTAGATACCAGCTGTACACAATCTTGAAAAAGAAAGCATGTCTTTTCTATCATGATTATTGACATTGATCTGTAACAACGATTATTTTCTCTCACAGTGATCTTTCGTTCATAGTTATATGAAAAAAAAACTGAAGTTTTTAAAACGTATCTGTGATATTCAGATTGGCAATGAAAAAGAACTGTAGTTAGAAAGTAAAATCAGTATTCTACATCATGAAAGTAGAAGAAGACACATTTCTACTCTACGAGCGTGCTTGAGTCAGATCTTTTCGAATACTTAGCACCAGCATTTTCTTTTTAAAAGAAGCAATTTGAGAACACTGGGAGAGGCCACTATTTTTTTTAATTGAGAACAACGTCAATTTTTTGATAATATCTTTTTCAAGTAGATAGTACAAACACTTTCTATATATTGATTCTAAATAATAGTTCAGTTTTATTATCGAAATCTATAAGTCGAAACTTACAAAAATCGATAGTTGCCTGCAGAAACAAAGAGATAACAGTTGAACGATTGATTACGCTTTGTTCTTTTCAATTTTACATCGACAACAAAAACTTATTTAAAAAACAATGTCGACAGTTTTAGAGACCTAAAAGTTCTCTATTGAATGACGTCGTTCATTATATTAATCGAAGCACAATTCAACAGCAATGATACATGTCAACTACATTGAATTTCAATATAAGTATCACGTAACTCTTTTGTTTTTAATAGATACGAAAAACTTTCAATCTCGCATGTCCATAATCAAAAATTGCTCTCAATGCAACAGCACAGAAGAAAAAAAATGCCAAGAAAATCACTGTTTACTAGTAGAAATGAACAAGGCTCAGTTATTTTTCTCGTCTTGTACAGCCGTTCGATTATTTACAATTGTCTTATTTAAATCAATGTAGAGTATAAAAAAAAACATATGTATCGCGATTGAACTATTGCCATATTATGTATCATTCACACGGATAATTAAATTTGTTGTTTTTTTTTTTAACAAAAATTATTCTAGAAAGAAGAAGAAAAAAAAGTGAGGACATTGACCGACAATAAATTAATTTATGCATTAGGTAAACCAGTTTTTTCTAATGAATCGATAGATTGTTTGACATTTTCTTGAAATAAAGAGCACCAAATCGGTTGATCAATTGCATAGAAAGGATTTTTCAATGCATAATCAGTGTATAATTCATAGGAACGTTTTAATAATGCATCAACATTAACTTGTCTCGTATCTGTTAATGCAAGAAATTTAATACCAGTTATTGATTGAAAACAATAAAGTTTAAATTGATCTGTTTCTAATTCACGTATACCACTTGAATTGAGTTCAGGAGATAGTTGACATGCAATAGCATACATTGAATGAAAGATTGATGCAAGAATTAATTTCTCATTACCATTTAATCTTGTCCGACCAAATTTAATTGTTACTGTAATTTAAAAGAAAAGACATTCCAATTACGATTCCTATGAGATGTTAATGTTAAGCACGATGTCGCTAAGACTTACTAAGCATAAGAATTGTCTTTTACTCAACCTAATTGTTATGATCTGCATTTTCGTCTATCTATGGAGAGAGTTATACATATGTACTTCTTTCTAGTCATGCACAATGAACTTTCCTCGTATTCATTCAATCAATTCTCTAGAGTTGTTCATATTAGAATTTCAAATTTCGTTGGTAACTAGTCAAATCTTTTAGTACTCGTCAATTCTAAATATATATTGGAAGTACTTTTGTTAGCAAACATATCCAAGGCAACAAGTTAACGGTGAGATTTAATGTCTCAATACAGTGTTTCAGATTGGTGAAGCAGTTGATTTGGGTAATGCGCTACAGTTTAAGTTCTACATAGAATTATACAAATATCACTTCAGTAAATGTTATAATACATGACAAAAAGATGCTTAATAGTATCATCAATTTTTTTCACTGCCATATAGTAAAGAAATCCAACGGTTCAATACAACAAAATACATAGAGTATTGATAAATACTTGATGTCAATAGTATAAAACTGCCAGAACTCTTTATTAGATTCTAACAGATAGATTCAAATGTCATAAAAATTTTTTCAAACTCGAACGACTGTATTTATGGAATGGTAGAAGGGAAAGACTTGTAATTTTTAAGAAATATGTAAGTAAACAAATTCGAAAGTATTTGAAAATTTGAGCTTCAACTGATTTGTTACTTGGATTTTATGAGAAAAAAACTAGTCGGTAACGCATAGACAAGAAAGGCTCTCGGTTCTTTGATGATATGGGTGTAGTGATATATCTTGTCAAACTACTACATGTTCATGAATTTTGAAAACAATTCGCAAAGGTCTAACATTTTGTTTCACATTTGGAAATACCAGTTGGTACATCCAAATAACAATTTTCGTCTGTATTGAAAGCTACCAGTACTGTTTTAAGTGTACAATTTTATATGAAAAAGCTGAATTTCGGCAGGTAACCATCGTTTAGATTTTTAATTATTAAAAATAAACGAGATGACTAGATCAATACAGGATGTACGAAAACCTACACAAAAAACTTCAAATGAATAAGATCTGTTGTTTCATGTCAGAAAATTTGAGTATTCCATTTCAATCATGCTGGTTGACCGTTAGCCATTTTGGCTGTAAAGTTCAACTTAAGCATTATTTTATCATCGCAATCATTGTGACGATAAATACTTTTCCGGATGTCATTCAAAGAGTTCTGGTGGTAATGCACAACTCAATTTCCTTTGCTCAAAATTCCTAAAGTTAGATATTAAACCAAGTAGATTAGTTCTACTTTTCATGAATGATTTTTTTAGCTATTCTATTTCACAGAATTATATAACACGTCTAATCTCCATAATCTAACAGGGAATCAATAACAAAAAATGTTAAAATTGATACCGTACCTGGAAAATTTGCCGGATTAGACAAATATTGAATGATATCATGCTTTGACGGTGATGATATTTGTTGATCATCATCATTGTTTGCTGATGAAGGTGAAGAAAAATCAATAAAATTTCCCTGTACTGGTGTTCCATTAATAGATAGAATCGTATGACCAACTTTAATACCATCACGTTGACCGAAATCAACAACCACACCTTTTTGTGAGTGCTTAAAAACGAAATCAAGTGGATAAGTAAATGTTTTTTCTAATTCAATTTTCGGTATGGAATGTTCATAGGAAAATATCAAACCACCACTTCGATTTATAACATAGAAACTGTGTACGACCATGACAATAAAAATATTTATCTGTAATAAAGTAATATTACGAATAGAAAGATTTTTTGTTTTATTGCTTTGATATAAGATAACGGTGAGTATAGAGTATAAAATACAGAAATAATAAAAACAAAAAAAAGAAGATGAACTCGAAAGTAAAAATAGATCTATCAGTTGAAAAATCTAGATAATTAATTATGATTGCTTTCTAATGACTGTTCACAGATGGTGAAGCTCGTGGTATATGTCCTTGTTCTGAT
This sequence comes from Rotaria macrura, assembly GCA_900239685.1. Lineage (NCBI taxonomy): Eukaryota > Metazoa > Rotifera > Eurotatoria > Philodinida > Philodinidae > Rotaria > Rotaria macrura. Next base: position 13,971 of record OENT01000740.1, on the reverse strand, counting down.
GGTGCTTGATTGCCTGGAATTGAATTATGTGGTACAGGAGAATTAGGCTAGAATCGACATTGAAAATTAAATAAGAGATCGAATAATCAATATGTCAATCGGTTACTGCAGATTCATGAACGAGTTGATCGGAGAAACCTTGAAATTCTTTATCAGAAAAGATTGTAGTATCTTCAAGCGACTAAAATGAAAAAGAAAATTTATCAATAGCTTTAAAAAATACAGTATGATGCATGCATAAATAGTGAGACGATGGAGAATAACTCAATATTTTCCGCCTATTTTAATCGATTGATTAATTTTCCCATTCTGGACTAGTGAGCTGATACAAAAGTTTTTACTTATAAGACGAAACACTTGTCCATAAACTGTATTTTACTACCAAAGAACCAGTTCTAAAATGAATCTAAGACTGTTGCGCAAGGGATTGTTTTTGCACGAGATGAATACGATATGATTATCGTAAAAATTATGATTTTCACAGTGCCAATAAGTTTTGGCATCGATTCAACGATCTTGAGTGCAACAATAACCACTTATTGTGATTCATGGAAGAACTCTTATAAATTAATGGTGGCATTAACTGAAGTGCACCTATTTGAGTAGAACTAATTAACAGTCTATTAATTGTGATTTATGAATGATTAGAAAAGACCGAAAAAACATTTTTGAATCAAATCAATTAGCTTATGGATTTAATTTTATTGTCATCGTTGAAATTTTCCGATACAATTTATTGGAAATTCTCGCCTATTCGAAATTTTGTTTACTTCTGGATTACGAATATGAAAATTTTCATCGCACGCTCAAATAAACAGCGTATGCGCAATAGTTTATATCCCTATGAAATCATCCATTTTACGCCTCCACAATAAACTTTTGATGTAACACGTATGAACTATCTGAGATTGAGTGGTTCTCAATACATGTTGTCTTTTCTGATATTCTCATTAAATTTTAAGATTGAATGATTTATAGCGTTAATTAACAGATATTCGTGTGTTTGATGAACATTCGACTGTGTTACCTGCCATCCTTGATCATTTTGAGCTTCTTTTCCATTGATGCCATGCTCGAATTCTTCGAATGAAAGCATACGATCACTATTCTTATCGAATTCTTTCATAACATGTTCACGCATTCGATCCATTTCTTCTTGACGTTCAACAGGATCAGCTTCAGGTGTATTGTCGTGAATTTTTTCTGCCTTAAAATATAAAAAATCTCAAAGTTAGTCTTTTTTCTTTGAAAAATATAAGAATAAAGATTTCTATCAAACCTCTTTGAGCATAATGGCTTCGATTTCACCTTCGTCTAAAAACCCGTCACTATTAACATCATGTAATTGAAAGAAGGATTTTGAATTGAATTGATCTGATTCAAGATGATCAACATCTTCCCAAACTTCTTGCATTTGATCTACACTACCAGGATGATTTACTTTTGGATGATGTTTCTTTTTTTCCATATCTTCTTGATGTTGAGTTTCGGTTTTTTTACGTTCTTCTTCGGTCATGTGCTTTTAAGAAACAATTAAGGAAATGTTACGAAAACAAGATGATACATGTTAAATATTTACAGCAAGTTTAGCACGACGTTCATATTCTTTTCTCATTTCGTATTCTTTGAATTGTTGTTCACGTTGACGATCTATTTCATCCAAGTCTTTCGACGCATGACGAATTAAACGTTCAAGATCGGCTTGACCAAAATTTTCAGAATTCTGATGATCAACATGTTGTGGAAGAAATTCTTTTACATGTTTTTCATTTGGATCTCCACGAGCAAGTTCCATTCGTTGTTGTTCTTAACGAAAAAATTGAATTAATAAAGTCTAATGAAATCAGAAGTTTTACTTTAGAGAAAACATCTCAACTCAACAATATCGGGAGAATTACGCGATAAAAAAAAAACTTCTGTTTTTCAAGGAATTCTATCGTAATCCATAAGAATTCTCGCTGTCTATACAAATGTCAGTTCAATGAACTTATCAATATAGATGCATATGAGTGTTAACAGAGAATATCTTACCACTTAAATTACGTATTCTTCGTCCAACCAATTCCCTTAATCGAGCCATTTCACGTTGTTTAGCTTCATCAAGTTTCGTACGTACTTGATGTTGAACAAGACCGAGAAATTGAGCAATATTGCCTGACTACATAGATGAAAATAAATAGAAACAATAGAAGATATTCTTTATTCTCAAGTACTTTGATATCATCTATCGATGCATTCTCAAGTTTCCTTTTAAATTCTGGGTCATTCTCAAGAATTTCAACGACTTCTTTTAAATAACGACCATATTCAAGATTGTTTAACTAAAACAAAAAGTCGAATCCATTGTTAAAAGACAGAATGAAAAACAATCTTCGCACCACTTCATCGTTATCATCGTCTTTTGATTCATTTTTTTTCGTAGTCTCGACAACAGGCGGAGCACCAATTATTTTCAGAAGAAAAATAACGCTTAGTATGCTAAGAGTTAGTTTCATTGAAAGTAATCTAAACGTGTAATGAAAAAGAGAAAAATATTTTCTTCGATTAGAAAGCAGCGACTTTTTATCATATCGAAAACTAATAGTACGCAGATCGAATTACTTCATTCAATTATCATAAATCTTTTATCTTGCTTTAGATACATTACTTGTGATCAAGTATGGATACTATTGGAATTTATTGCGGTGGTCCAATAAAAAACGAAAGCGAAAGAGGGCGCATCATATCCATTAGAGACCAATAGATTTTCGATGAATTAACGGTAAGGTGCAATGCAAAAGTCTTTGCACAAATGTCAAACTGTCTGTTTGATTTGTAAACCAATCAATTTTTTTCATTGGAAATAGCAAAATCTGAACTGGATGAATTGTTAAAATTAAAAATCTCGAAAAAACGTTCTAGCAATGTTTTTGTGATGCTTGAAAAATTTGTATTTCTCTTGAATAAAAATGACGTTAGATGTACATCAGTAAAAGTTATAGGCCCGTTCTTGACTCTTTAATCTAGTTCGCTTGAAACATGAAATTCTTTGAGCAATGGAATCTTTTGCAAAAATTAACACTTTACAAGATAACCAATCGCCATCTTCGAGAATCATGCATGAACTCAATTCTTTTTGTGTTGTTTGTGCGAAATATGTGTGGTAGTAGGAATTTGATTAAATTTCATAGTAGCTCATACGATCGTTTATGCATTATGGAAATCTAATAGCGGAATATAGGTGTGAGTGTCTTTGGTATATGGCGCTTAATAAAAGGGAAATTGATCTATCTCTAAGTGACAATTGGGAATCTAGAAAAGATTGAACAATGGCAACTAGTTTCAAATAGTCCTTCTTTTCCTTGACATATATTTTAGTCTCGTATCAAAATACGAATACTACCATGCATTCATATTATCAATGAATTCATGATACTATACAATGAACAGGAATTGTTGAATGAAAAATTGGAACGGTGTATTATTTCACAATCAATGAAAGGTTTGTATATTAGTGTGATGAGTTCTTATATGTCTAATGAGTCCAAAATTACAACAAGATAAATGGATACATTGTGATAAACTGGAACCCATGATGGACAAGCCAAAGATTTTTGAGGCTCCATTGATCGGAAAAACTTCTCAAAGTAAGTCAAGCCAAGGCAGACATGACTTGACTTACCTATCTCTTGTTTGAACATGTTTAATACAACTTTCTATAACTGTGAAAAAATTTTCAATCACTGGATTAAACACGATATGTAGGTATCGGTAGTGAAGACTTAACATTAAGTTTCGTTTAGTTTCTGTGTGTAATAGAAAAAGAGCATGATATAAGGATATTAGTAGATTGTCATGCACATGATGAAGCAACTGAAGAAGCTAGTTGTTCGAAACTTTAATGGCGTATTTCAACCTATATGAAGCTCATTCGTGTTCCTTTGTGAATCGAAACAATACCGTATCATAGCATTGAAGTGACACTGATATTTTCTATTTCATTGCGAATTTGATAAATTATTCCATTGATGAGTCATATAATAAATCAGAACCATTATGACAATCTTTGTTCTAAGCGGAAAACGAATTACAATGACAAAGCACACATGTATTGCTTTCATCTTCTAGCTAATACTCAAAAGATCTGATTTGCTTTGTCATTGACAAAATCATTCAAAATATTTGTAAATTTGAAAATTAAATTTTTTTCATAACGAAAACTTCGTTTTGAAGACGCTCCAGAAATTGTTTTTCAATTCTGAAATAAAAGCAGCCGTAAAAGGAGCTTGGCTATTCACAAATAATCGTATAGTTAGCCTCCTCGTCGGCTGTGAAATTCTTCTTTTTACTTTTTTTTTGAAACTCCATGCCTCGTAGGATCTATTGTTTCTCCATAGTGTACCTTTTAAAAATATTCTTTATCTAAAAGAACTTCAGAAATGTCAACTACTACTATCTGCCCAGGTTGCTCTGTGATAATCTATTGCATGTATTGATGTGAAATTTTTCTCTTCTGATTTTCATTGATATGCACGTCGAAGTGCGAATTTCGTTTCATAATAAAAAACATGTATACGACTATTCTGAATATAGTCTGAAATTTTCAATTATTCGAGTAAGATTTCTTTTTTGTCAGTATTGTTGAGATCGTAACATTTAAATTAGTTTTATTTACAAGGATCAGAGCGAAGTTTTTTCAGAACTCAAAATTGAATATAAAACAAGCTGATGAATTCCTTTATTTCAAGAACCAATTTCATCTCTAGAATTCACGATGGTGGAACAGATGGCCAACATTTAGTTTTCTTTTCCTATATACCGAATGCTTCGTTAAGATACGAAAACGTAGACGAATAAATGAATCATAGTTGTTCGCTTCATCTATTATCAATAACCAGTATTAATAAATGGAGTTCAAAGGACCACGACGATATGATTGGTGCTAACAGAAAACATAAATATGTATTTTAAAAATCGTCAATTCATCTTTTTTTTTAATGTCTCGATGAAAAAGAAACCGTTTATGATCAAATCAACAAACACAAATGATTCATAACACAATGAATAATTCTTGGAAATAAGAATCAACAGAAGAGAACTCACAGTGACTTTCAAATCGATAATACATTCTTACGAATCTATACTTGAGACTACGATGTTTCTCTTGATCGTATAAAAGATCCTTTTTCAAATGAAGTTCTTCTGTAATTTTTGCAGCTGATAGTCTTCGGAAAATGTTAGTGTATGTTTTAATTGGATTTTATAGTTTAAATCATACTAATTTGATTTCCATGTTGTTTTTATCATACTGAAACTCACAACGATTTGAATTTCATTGATTTTTTATCAGTATTAATATTTAACCGTGTTAATAAGGTTGTTCAGTTTATTTATTTGAAAGCGAATTAATGTCTATGATGATAGAATTAACAATGATTATAAAGAAATAATATTGCCTACGAGTAATTCTATCGTCTTAGATTTTCCTTGTGTGATGTACATTCTTGTACTTGAGTAATTTCTAATAATAAAGTACAATATTATCTACAGTGAAAGTACGGCTCACTTGCGGATCAATAAGTGAGATCGTGCTTCGGCTGAGCGGCAGTTCCATGATTACCATGCGGTGTGTATGCATTGGATTAGCAGTGAAAATAGGAAAGAAAATTGTAGTGCTGCTTCATAAAAAATTATAATTTTCAATGGGCAAGCACAGAAGAGTGACATTGCATACATTTTTTTAGACTTCGCAAGATGTGTTTCGAAAGAAATGGAGAATAGCACAGATGTAAGAGTTCATACATCAAATAAATAAGTTAACTTTATTATTTCATCATCATTGGGAACTCGAAGTGATCCAGAGGAAATTATGTGTGACCTTACAAATGGTATCAATAGTTTCATGGAATTATAACTTATACAAACAATATTATCCTATATGGAGACGAATAAGGTATCGTAATCTGCCTGTCTTAATCTGGCTTAATGTTGTATTACTGGTTTGTTTCGAGTCGTAACGAAAAAGTTGGCATTCAAGAGAAATGAGTAAGAGTATGATTGTATCGATAAGTGAAGTGTATTTCATTCATTCACTCTATTCCTACTGATACAGTCTCCCTCTTCTCAAGAATTTTTCACAATTACTTTCACATGGTACCATTCTTATATATATTTAAATGAATAAATAAAAGAAAAAAATAATGATTGCGCCACATATGCAAGTATTCGAATAGAGAAAGGGAATCGTTTCTGAGTCAATAAAATGAGACGAATCGGCATGTTATGGAACATGTTTTGCGTGCTGTTTACTCATCAGTCGACTATGCATAAATGAAATAGAAGGAAGAAACGATAAAGGCGCACACAATCAAGTCACACAACACAGTTCTGTTGAGATTGTAATGACGTTGAAATTTGTTTTTCTACTTGTTTTATTCTCTGATTTTGTCTATCAACTTCTGGCTGGTGCTGGGCATCACTGGAATTATGAAGATGACGGTTATTGATCCCGAAGAATCAAATATGTTAAAAATCTTTCCCCTCTCTCTCTCTTTTTCTTATTTACAGGTCCTTCTACATGGTCTCAAAATTATCCTACGTGTGCTGGTCTCCATCAATCCCCAATTAATTTAGGATTCTTCAACGTTGTCAACAGAAAATTTCCCCCTTTCTTATTTTCATCAGATTTTAGTCGTTATGTCATGTTCAATTTGAAAAATAACGGACATACTATCGTCGGCGAATTAGCAACTGAAACACAGCGGAATATTATTCTAAATCTTGCTGGTGGTGGTCTACCTGGTATTTTTCAATTTACAAATTTTCATCTACATTGGTTGGTTTCTACGTAGTCATGATCTAGTTGAAGCCAAAGTCCCATACACGTAACGATGCTTTATGAAACTAGATGGTACGCGAGCTTCACTTGAGTACGGAATGCGGTGCGAAGCACTTGATTTCGATCAAGAAACTTTTGAAGTCCTCTAGAAAGATTTGATATTAGTTGAAAAGATGTCATCAATAATACATTGATGCTAACTTTTTCTGCTAGCAATAATTAATCTCATGAGATACGCGCCGAATCTCGGCGTTTTGAGTCGCCATATTGAAAAATAAAATCCATAGATTATATTAATATCCAAATTTTACTTTGGGCGAACGGAAGGCGATACAGGAAATTTTGAAAAAAAAGGAACTTATTCGATGTCGATACTTCGATGTAGCGTTTGAACGACTGTTGTACGATATTCAGTTCTCGAGATCATCGCGACACAAAATATGGACTTTGGATGCGTACGTCGAGAAAGAAAAAGTTTTTGCCGACGATCGCTATACAGTGCTTCGCACCGTAAAAACTCGCGCATGTCTGCATAAATGCTGTGCTTCGCACCGCATTAAAAAAGATGGCGACCACCACAAAACGCTATACAGTGCTTCGCACCGTAAAAAGAGAAAAAACTCGCGCATGTCCACATAAGTGCTGTGCTTCGCACCGCATTAAAAAAGAAAAAAAACTCGCGCATGTCTACATAAATGCTGTGCTTCGTACCGCATTAATAAGGTTTTTACATGCACAGTGACATTTATGTTTCTCTGGAAACTTCTAAATCTTATAGTATCTCTTATCTCTAACAAGTACTATGAGTAATCTCACAAATAATGTGGAAGAAAATGTTTTACCAAGATCTAGATACATTCCCTTATTAAAGCCGATACCTATAGCATTCTATTAGTAGGATAAACACTACAACAGACGCCACTTTCGCTTGAAATTCGCAGATAGCATTTGGAAACAAAATATTCATATCACTTGCTTACTCGCATGCATACAGCCTTGTTGCTTTGATATCAATCCGCTCTTCGTTGTTTATTTCTGTGTGGCAAATAAACTCGCATACTGTACGATGTCTTGTTATAGGGGTGGATCTCCAACAGAAGGTTCCGAACATACAATTAATGGACTATCTGCTGCTGGTGAAGCACATTTTGTATTCACTAATGTAGTTACAAGACAATTAGCTGTGTTCGCATTTTTTATTGTGGTATCTCCTGATCAACAGCAAAGCGCTTGGCGTTCATATGTTGATAATGCAATTACAATGATTCGGGAAGATACACAAGTAAACATTATGGCGAATCTGATGGATTTGATGGAAACTGAAAATGATTTTCAAGATTTTTGGAGATACGATGGTTCACTAACAACACCACCCTGTACAGAAGGAGTTATTTGTGAGTAGCATAATAGTTACGTTATCTTTTGATTGTTTCTCATCATTCTTTCTCTTCTCAAGGGACAGTATTCAATAGTCATATCAAATTCTCATACAGAGATCTACAGGCATTATCATTGCATGTATTACATAAAGTTTTTCGTCCTACTCAATATATCCATAACCGACTTATATACCATTCAACGATGGGTCTTGGCAATGATGTTCGCCTTGATATTGACAATAGCTGTCCCGGTTGTAGTTCTTCCTGGCGGGTGATGGTATTGGTACTGTTCCTGGTCAGAATGGCATCTAATAGTTAACATTGTGTATACACGCAGAAAACCAGTGATATGTACTATTTTTATTTCTAAAACTTAATATGACATTTCAACACCGCTTAATTTCTCTTCGTCTTTGTTTATGTAGAAGCTTCATAACTATATATAACATGTTAAAATCATCTTTCACCATCATTTAGATAAAAACTACTGTTGTTCTTTTATCTTGCACTCATTCTAGGGCAAAGCGAGAAGTAAGATTAGGGTGGGAAGTTACCGTTACCGACCCGTTACGTTACCAGGTAACGGTAACGGAAAAAATTATTCTTGCTATAACTTAGCAGCAATACAGATTTTAGAAAAAACAGCGCAATTCTATAAA
>OENT01000739.1:62597-80420 GCA_900239685.1 Rotaria macrura | reverse complement strand
ATTTCCAGGTATACGGTCGTTTACGTTATCGTATACGCGCGTTTACGGTCGTTATTGTTCATCGTAATGCACGTCCTGGGAAGGTTTTCGAATATTTATTTGTAAAAACAACTCTTACTGATACCACGAAATATTTCAATGATTTGTTTAAGATGCTAATAGACATAAACTCACACCTCAAACTCTAGCTATTTCTTAGATTGATGTTAATCTTGATTATTTCTGAAAAAAGTAGTAATGAATAATCATGATAACGAAAGTTGTAAAGATCATTCTCAATTGCCATACCTAAACTTTTATGATTATTTCCAAAATCTATCAATTAGATCACCAAAGTGAAGCTTATATGTTTATGAAGGACAAAAAGATAAATCAAATTGAAAGCAATATCAAGAAAAACATTGAAATGGAATTCTAGAAAGAGGCAACCCACAATTACTGAAAGATCATTTCTTCTTACTACAATTTTTAGAAGCCTGAATTTTACTGGGGAAAATTTTCATAACACTCAACGATATAAAAAAAGAAGACATAGCTTTAGTACGTAAACTTAGAAAAAGTTTCCTGGAAAGGTATATATTTTTCTAAAATATTTTTTGGACATTTAATCAGAGAGTGATATTTTTTTTTAATGTTGTGCTGCGAATCATCACCAGCAACACATCCGCCGGTTGCATACTTATTTTATTTTTAGTTATCGACAGAAAAAGAGTTATTCTCACATGATGACACACATAGAAATGCATATAGATCATGTCAGCTTTTCATCTAGTGATACTTTTCCATGTACTTTGAAGATATTACAGAACGAGTAACTTCTAGCGAGAACGATAACAAATATTATTATAGTAGCTGCACAATAGCATTTGGCTTGAATTCGGCAGTAATATCGGTGTAACAAAGTATCATTCAATAATCATAGAGAAATAATAATTTCAAACGGTCATTGAAATCGTATTTTCCTGCATATCAACTACTATCTGATGCCTAGCCATCCTAAGAAAATCGACATACTTCTAGAAGCATAGAGTTCAATATTACTCATCGTAAGATGCTTTAGTATTGTCTCAAGTCGATTTGGTCCATTTTGTTATCAGATTAAAGAGAGCAAGATCGAGAAAATATGTAAGATCGAAAAAACATTTTAAATGAAAGGTACCAATGCATGAACACGACTGTGAATAAATATCTTTTCAATAACATTCATGTTGAGCAAAACTTATACAATGACTACCATAGATGTGTCGAAGAATTTTTGGTACGACGAACATTCTTCATAGGACGATTCACAGAAGATAAGATTATTCATATTTATCTCCATTGCAAAATAATCGAAATCAGAGCTAACATTTAGTAATCAAACATTTTAGTGGTGACTGTTTTAGTCTGTGTAACAAAATATTCCATCACGCTCTACCCTCGCCCCCCCCCCCAACCCCTGAAAAATAAGAGGATATCATAAAGAACGAAACAAAATTCATGTGTGGTCCAAACATTCGAAGAGATTTCGATTTTCGTTACGAAATCGAAATTGCTCTAAGATTTCTTTGAATTCCTGTGAAACTCAGAACAAATTTCTAGGCTTGTGAGAATCATTTTCAGACTACACATGGATTCATGCAAAACTTTAAATAAAGCTCTCGTGTTCTTCTTGAAAATGGTTCTTTATGAAAGCTCTTTTGTTCACTACCACCAATCCTGACATCACCCAGTAATGATGATTTTTGATTTACTGAATGATGTAATGAATCATTTTTGCATATTTGAATGTTTTAATATACACGACAAGGGCTTTGCAAGATGCTTTAAAAGTTCTTTTCGAAGCCAAATCATAAACTTCTGGAAATGATCATATCACTTCTCATGATCATTTTATTTAGAACTATATTAACTACCTAAGTGCTCTCAATTCGATTATTCTACGGTTTGTAAAATTAACTTCTGTATTATTTATCGTAAACGTTCTCTTGCACAACATATGCTATCCGAAAATACTCATGTTATTCATAGGCTTTTAAAGCTATGAATGGCACCTTTATGCACTTCGGGAAGAAATATTTTGTAGGTCAATAACCGTGATATTCAGTTATCTTATTTTTGTCATCACTACTACGTTGAATATTCCTTTCATAATTTTATTGAGAATTAGATAAAGCAAAGCAAAAAATAAAAGAATAATACGACGAAATTTAGACAATAGATAATCACGGATGCATTTTTTAATAAAAGTACAAGTCAAGCGTTATGAGATTTATGTTTTGTCCGAGTATTTAGAGCTTCCCTATGACAGCCGGTCATGGTGAACAGATTCGTTGTTGTAAAGATTTAATCGAATTTTTGAATTGTCTCTTGTAAAACTTCGATGGGATAACGTATATGATAAACACACTCATTGAAGGTAGGAACGAAACCATGTAGCCTATGAGATATAGCCATGAGGTTTGTGAAGATTTTACGCAGCCCGACAACAACGAAATGACGAGACGAGGTGATGACAGAATAACCAGAATTAAAGGGCTTACAATAATATTTTTGTGATCCTCAAACTGCTGACGAAGATGTTTCCTGTAGGATATTTGTCTTACAGTCTTTCTTTTTCGATTGGCACCACTAAAAATAATGAATACAGCAGAAAAGATATTAGCGCAGAATGGAGCCAGAAAATGAAATAACATTATGAATGTATTGTATGCATGAACAGAACTAGAATAAAGAAAGACACACCATTGACGTTGCTCGTCTTCATCTTTAAATAGATCACGATAAAGAGGTTCATGAATGATAGAGACTACTACGAAGAGTGGTATGATACAAATCATCCATCTAGCAATACGTCTGCTTAATACTTTGTCAAAGCCAACTCCTTTGTACACTGCCATAGATCGTTCGAGAGCCACACTAGCGTTGAGCCAATTGTCCATGTAGAGACACAGTTTAAGTAAGAATTCTAATACTATACAACCACCACGAAGAATCGATCGATTGACGGATTGATCGATTTGAGTTAAGAGAAGAAACCAGAACTTAGCTGTGAAAATACTAACTGTAAGTGCAGAGGTAATCGATGATGCTAGAAGATAAATTCCACATCCAATATCTCTTGAATCTTTGGTATGAAATGCCAGAACAGAGAGAGCACTGTTGATCAATCCACCAACTAATATAATGATTGTCAATGCTGAACTGCCTTTAATCATATTTGTCTGATCTTTAATTGTGGTATTCGGTCGGATTTCATAACGTAAGATATCATCAAGTGTTAATCCAATGCCTTTTGCATAAAACTGGCACCGATCACCATAGAAACAATCATTGCAATCACAAATCGTTACTCTTGGACAGTTTCTATGGTCTTGCCAACAGTCGGCTCCGTTTTTACAATGAATATTTTTTTCGCATCGCTCAGGATTCTGTTTGAACTCAAAACAATGGGCATGGCGTTGAAGAGAACACAAACACATATAAAATTCATCGAAGAAACACATTAAATCAGGATGTGTTTGACATATTAGATGATAATATTTTAGTCGTCGAATCGCAGGTAGACTAAAACGCGAATGGTTCAACAGTTCATTAATTGACAGGCATCTTTGTTTAGGACCAATCGAAGTGGAGATATTTATCTGATCAGTTAATTGAAGAACAGCTAAATAGTATTGTTCACCAGTCTTGATAAAAACCAATCGAGGAAAATGTTCAACGTATATTGATACGCTACGCTGAAACATAGCTATTTTATGTAGAATCACAAATGAGAGTGGTCTTGGCTCTCGAAATAGAAACGCATCGGAATTGTATGTATATATCAATAGAAACGATGAGACTTTGATGTTGTCGAACACAATCTCGAGTTTAGCTTTGCTTTTTTCGCAAAAAATTCCATTGTAGTTTTCTGGACAAATGCATAGATAACCCATATCATTCACACCATCTTCAGTCACCAAGCAGGTACCATTGTTTTCACAAAAATTTTCCACGCACGAAAGTGCCAGGAGACAACGTGGCCCACTTTTATGCAGAGGGCATACACATATAGATCGATTTTGAAACATACCTATACAAACGGAATCCGATGAACAATCATTACATCTAACAGGGATGTCACATCGAAAGCCAGACCAGCCAGGATGACATCGACAAAATAGCATTTCTTCATTCATATATTTAATGCATTCACCTTGATGACATTTCAAGGGACAGTGATTGGAGCTGAATATCGGATCAGTTGGTATATTTAATACGACGGCCATTCTATTTACCGGTAGAAAAGAAAAAGGAATCCTAAAGTGCCAACTACTCATATATGTTAGATTAGTCTTGTCAAATGCATCGATACGAATACTGTAATTTTTGGACAAGTTCTTCGGACGTTTCGTATAAGTAAGATATAGATTAAAATTCTGTTCGCATTTCTCGAAGTTAACTGAATTAAACTGATCGTATGAATGGATTTCTTGACGATCATTGTCATCATCGATCAAAGTAACAATAATTGCGTTGATACTCTTCGAGTTCACTAATCTCGTTTTGACGGTAAGACTGACTCGTTGATTTTGGTATTGACACGTGTCGCCATAGTAATTCGGTGGACAAAAACATCTATAGCTGAAATTATTGTCGCCAAGCCAGACACGAACATAAAGTCCACGATGACAACGCCAACGCCATGAAGGATCGTCCGGTTCTTTAGTAATGAAATTTTTGATGGTGCGTGGCTCAACTGATCTTTTACCGATACTTGTATCTTCTACTTCTTCTATTATGGGATACTGTTGAAAGATATTGTATGAGAACAAGATTCTTCCTCTAGGTAGAGCATCAAAGATAGCTTCTTTCGCTGTATCACGGCTGGCAGCATCCAAATTGGAACACATTTTATGAGGGACACGGCAGAATGCTTCATCATCTCCAAGAGGGCAATGAGGAGATCTGTCACATAAACGACTTGGTGATATACATGAAGTATCATTCAAACAACGGAATCCATCAAAAGTAGTTTTGTATGTAATATCTCTGCGACAGTAGTCAAGTTCGTCCAAGGCTCCGAGGCAATCAACCAAACCATTACCGACTAGGTCTGCGGGTAAACACATGAAACTACAGTTGTATGAAGACACACAAGGAAAAGAGCGTGGTGAGCATTGTTGTTGTGTGCAATTTTCTTCGTCTTCTCCAGAAGGACAACTCCAGAAGCCATCGCATCGTGTATAATGATTGTTACATGGCCAATTTTCACATTCAGTTTCATCCGTATGGTTTTTATTCTCGATGATAATCGGTAAAACTTGAACAGCACGATCACATATCTGCTCAAATGGTATTTCGTCAAATTTACGTAATCGTCGAGGGTGGCATGCTTCTCGTGAGACGACGGGTGCGTAGCACTTATTTTCATTGCTGCAATTGAAACGCAGTTTATTCTTAAGCTTACAACTAAGTTCGAACTGTTCTTCGTCATCGTTTAGGTAACAGTCTGAAATACCGTCCAAGATGCGATGTTTCGATATGCATTTGGATGAATTTTTGCAACAGTATAATGAGGAATTGTGAGAGCCGTAAGTATCATTAATTCTAGTCAAACATCTTCGAAAATATGACTCCACAATTTTAACAAGAGCAGTCCACGTTTTAGGTTTCAGAATTGATTTAAAGACAGTGTCATGACTATTAAGGCAAGAATAGTTTCCATAGGCATATGTTGATGTAAGAAAATCGCACAGTTGCTGATCATAACATATGTAATCTGGGAGCAGAGAAGATTCAATATCCACATGATCAACATTTTTTGCACGATATAAAAAACGTACATGAGTGAAAAGTACCGGAACTATTGGAAACTGAATAAGAACTTCACAGGCTTGTAAGTAGGTATTGATTATAAATTGTTTTAATAATTCATCACACGATGTTCCATTCACTTGATCGAGAATTTTCGTTAAGCAAATCATGGCTATCCAGCAATTATGTGATAGACTACCTCGAGCACTAATGGATTCAATAAGCAATAAATGTCGATTGGTTCCACATGCATCGAAATCAGTGACACATGTTCCATCTCCACATGAAAATTGTGTTTGAGCCGATGGACATGAAGTTTCTTCCATTTCGAATACGTAACCATCATGGCTCGATTTTAATCGTGGATCAAAGTCATTGAAGTCCGACATATCGATGCATTGCCAAGCCATATCCTCTTCAAGATCACTCGATATGCATAAACCATTATGACATCGATATTCATTTTCTTCACACTCGTTCACTTCCAAGTCGAAACATTCAGCTTCATCAGCACCTCCATTAATACAATCAATTCTTCCATCGCACACTTCCCTCCAATCGAGACACATGTCGGGCACGCCACGATCACATTTCAAGTGAATGTAACAGGCAAGATTAATGATACCATGTCGAGAACTATCTTTAGATGGTCCCTTCCATATATCTCGAATAATTCCTTGAAACGAATACCGTTGGCCTAAACCGAAGGAATATTGACACCGTGATCCAAACCATGGTCGTGTACACTTAAAGAATGTTTCCTCGAGTACAGAAGAATTCTGCAGGTGATCAATGTAGTACTGATATCGCTCTGCAAGGTCAATTGTTGCAGACCACCCAAGAAGTTGCTGAGAAGTAACATTCATTTGATGCAATGCACCAAATGTGAAGTTTTGATCACGCGTGTTAATGAATTCTTTATCCAATGATTTATTCTTCGAATAAGAGGCCATACAAAACACTATTTTCTCCATATAGTGCGCTTCGATTTTGTCGTAAAAATATAAGCAATTTCCGCTTGAATTATTAACTTCAAGACTTTCAGCAGTATTGTACATGTTGAATTGTGCTTTTGCAGTCGTCCATAGAAACAAACCGAGTAATAGTTGTGTTAGCATCGCTTCTTTAATAAATGACTTTTGATATAAAATTCCTTTTTTTTCGGAGAACAAGAAATAATAAGAGATGATTGTATGACGCAGTTCTCTGTAATAAATCCTGACTTAGAAAGAGAAAAAATAAGAATCGAAATGAATTACTTTTAAGCGTGTATGATGAAGTATTGTCTATGATGAATTGATTAGAATACAATACGTGCTTAGGTTATTTTTATTAAACTTGAGTTTAATTAAATGTGATATCTAATCAAATATAAAACTTTTCACAATATGTTTATTTGAAAAACTTCTTCAATTTTAGTAAAGTCACATCTTTCTTTTTACGTGCAAGAGTCTCTTTATCACATGAAGCTCTCTTAGATCAAGATAATATTAAAGAATAATAGTGGATCCATTTTATTAAATCATTTTTGCAGAATGTAGCCAAAAACATCTTATAAGAAAAGTCCACTGTTCAGGTTTATAATTTTGTTCAATTTAAGCAAAGAAATACGCTAATGTTTATAGTCGTATTTATTTTTACTAATACAAGAGATCATCAAAATATCATGGATAGATGACTACAGGTATGATATTAATCAAATTGTAGATAGCAAGTTAATGCACTAACATTATATGTACTCATTGGTCTAATATCGCCAGCTCATGTGAAAATATACATTCTTAATACAACAAGACTTTCTTATCTGGTATCACCTGTTCAGAAAGGATTCGCAACTGCATCGTTTCCTCATATTAATTGTTCTAATATATCGTATGCACAGTATTTATTTTTCACTTTCGAGTCAATTCCAGCATGTGAATGCTTAACTATAGAAGATCCACAACTTCAAAAACAAACTCTTTCGCATTTGCATCTTGTACCATTTCTTCGATCTCTCGGCCATTTTCGGTAATATTCTCCACCTATAATTATGGCTTCAAATAACTTCTAAAGCTTCCAATCTATGTTACTATTAAATTCATTGCTAGTGTAAACTAATCAGATATATAAATGAATAATACATTAATTAATTTATCCTCAAGTATTGTCCAGTAGACATAATAATTTTACTAAGTAAAACCGATTTTTTTCACATCATTCATGACATGAGCTGGAAAATTGTCATTTTAAAGCAAGATTAAGAATTGTGCTGTGGCTTATCGTGAAGTAAATCTAGTCTACGGAAGTAGAAGTTTATATGCTGGTAGCATTATTACTCGATGATACGTCGTTAGACAAAGATTTTTTTCTGAGTGTTCATGTTTATTATGTCTACTGACGCTTATAATAAGTGACACAGCAAAAAAGACAAGAGTACAAAAAATACTACAGAAGAAAAAGAAGGAAAGGATAAAAGAAAAAAAAGGCAGAAGATAGAGAGACACGGTGATACCAGCAGGCTTTTGGTAAGAGTTCATTTACTAGTGTTTGTCAAATGATTTTTAATGAATTGAATTCAGTGCATTATATATGACTCATGCCTATCCTACAATTTTTTCAATCCTGACAATCTAAAATAGTGACATATGCTGAAATATTTCTGTTTCTCGTTTTTCTGAATGAAATGATCTCAATTAAACAGGTCATTATACAAGAGAGATTCACCAAGTTCAGGCCTAAATGTTCGATTTACCCATTTATTGAGATATGTTGCCACATATGATTGTGTTGATCGTTCTTCTAATATCAATGGGAATTTTTTTGCATCAATAAAAGGGCATCTGTGAACCAATATCAACCCCACTCTAAATTTACGTTGTACTGCTCCTTGTTGTGTGACTGGCAAGAGACGTAAGAAAGGGAAAATACAAGCAAAAAATGGGAAGCTATATACGAATAAACAAAGCCTAAATACCTTGATAGCGATCTATTTATTTCTTTTCAATCATTTTAACTTTATATATAAACTTTTGATTTTTTTTATGCTATACCCTGGTCAATCAAAACGGCCACCGTTACAGTATCGTAAACGGTCGTTTTTACATCGTATACCACGGTTAAACGACCGTTTTAAGCCGTATTATGGCGTTTTAACAAGATCAGTATTACGGACGTACACGGACACCGTATATACGCCGTAAAACCCTCGTAAAGACAGCGTAATACTATCGTATTCTATACAACAGACGGCCGTATTACTGACCTTGTTAAAACGGGATAATACGACGCCGTAATGGGCCGTGCTTTCATCGTATACGACCGTTTACGGATCGTTCTGTTTGACCTGGGTAGTCCGTGATCGGGTAGCGAGAGAGTTTGTCAGAACACTCAAATTCTAGATATTTGAATCTTTTTACACATCTCAGCTAGTTTTCCATCCATGTATGCATATGTTCTTTAGGTTGTACTACGTTTGTATGAAACAATTGTACTAAAGACTTATCCACATTTATTAGCTGCTTCCACTTCACATAGTAATCGAAAAGATTCTTACATATTTCTTTCCCGTTCTTATTGATATATTCTAACTTTTTGGGTAGACTTTTCTGAACTCGGGGTACTATAAGAGCACAAAATCATCTGCAAAGATGTGGGCCGAGCATGCCCCCGTGTAGTTTACAATATCGGAGGGAAAAATAATAAAAATGTAAAGGCTCAGTGAGCTTTCTGCTGGGAATCCTACATTGATGACGAATTCATCTGATTTGTGACTTCCAAATTCTACAAAAGCTTTTCGATTATTTAGCCAGTTTATTATTATTTTTAATAATTCAAGGGGCATTTTCATGTGGTATAGATTTACAATCAGCACCTCATACCGTTCTTTATCATAAGCTCTTCTTATAATCTGCATACAAACTGAGTATGGGTACATTTACTGGACGAAAATTCTTTACTACCTGATAAATTGACAGTACTATAGTTTTTAGTAAGCATCGTCTTCGAAAACCTGAGTGTTCCAACTGTATTATATGACTAGTTTCCGCGCAATATCGAATGCGATTCAACAAAAGTTTTTCGAACGGTCTGGAATGAGTAGCTAAAAGTGAAATAGGTCTGGCTTGATCACATTGGGGTGAGCCTGACATAACTTTATTTAGAGTTATTATTTGTGATAGTTTCCAATCATTCGTTAGTATTCCTTCCTTGAACCAATCAGTAAACTACTTGCACAAGCAATGCAAATAGCCTGGTGGAAGGCGTTTGATCATTAAATTGGAGATAGCATCATATCCTGATGATGTTTTTTGGTTTGAGAGTATCGATCATTTTTTTAGTTCATAAGATGATATTAACTCAACTGTTTTCTTTTACGATTTATCTTGATTAAGGATGTAGTTATAATCGATATCTACGTGAACATCAAAAGGGTCCTTTAGATTTATTTCAGGAGAAGTGTATACACTCTAAAAAGAAGAACTTTACCGGACCCCCCAAAAGGTTCGGCAGATGACAAAAAGGTTTCGAAGAAAAAAAGATCTGATTGTGGGCACATGGCCAGATCCTTTAAAGGTTCCGTGTATTTGTTTTATGGTTTTTTTTAACTTTCAACACATTTGCAACCTTTTTGTCATCTACCGAATCTTTTTGGGGAGTCCGGTAAAATTCTTTTTTTAGAGTGTAGCATTGCATACACTGAAAAAAAAGGTGCCACACGAAACCCAAAATGGTTCCGATTTTCGCAACGAAATCGAAACCCTTCGAGGTTTCGTAGAATTTGGGTTTAGTCAAAGGTCTTAACTTTTGATTGCTCATAACAAAGGTTTTGCATCTACGGTTCTGTATAATTTATCACGAAACAATACAAGAAGCTCTCGTCAAATGTTATATTCCATCAAGGAAGTAGTTTTGCACCACCAATAAATCCAAAACAAATATATACACCTGAGCTTTCGTAGTTTTATTAACAACAAGAACACTGGTTGCCGTAATCTCTTCGAAACACATACACAAGGTTCTAACAATACATTCGGATATCATTCTATATACTAAAATATGCATTCTCCACTATCTAAGTAATTAGATTTTCAGGTATAGCAAAACAAATTAGCGCTTTTCCGTTTCATTTCATGCGAATGGATAGACCATACTGCCTATCAACCCGAAAACAAGCTACAACCAAGAAATGACTCTAAACAAGCGCATATAAAGGATACTGTATTTCTGTCCAGGCCTTATGAACAAAATCAATGGACTTTTCCGTGTGCTGTATGAAATAATACCACTACTGCCTAGAATCTCAATAGAAAAAAAACCAATTCATTAATTCTAATATTAACTTACTAATAATTGCATTCTTCCACGAATCTAAATACAAGATGAACCAACCAATCAATCAATTATAATTGTAACTTGCCAATAAACGAATTCTCTGCGAACGAAAATAGAAAATAGACGAATTAACCTAAGGGGCAAACAGCTGATTTATTTGATTTTAAATCAATTTTAAATCAAAAAATCAATGACTCGATTGAAATGATAAAATTTGGTATCCTTGTTGTTCGAAATATCAATCTAGAGAGGGAAAGTTTAAATCCGATTTTCTTCATTACCGTGATTTTTTTGACTTTTTTGACTTTTTGTTGATTTTTCTGATTTAAATCAATTGATTTAAATCAAAAACATCAAAAATAAAATCGAAAAAATCGAAAAAATCTAGAAATCAGAAATCAGCTGTTTCCCTCTTGAATTAACCGGTTGTGATGTTGATTTACCAGTAATAAAACTTCTCATACACTAAAATAGAGGATAACCGAATTCAGTAGTGACAATCAGAATGCTCCAATAATGGAATTCTTCATGAAGTGAAACACAAGATAAAGGAGTTGAATAATTTTGATGAGAGGTTTTGATTCAAAACTTGCTAATAATAAAATTCTTGATGGACGTAAATAGAAAATAAACGATTATATTAATTTGAAATCTAAATTACTTACAAATAACATAATTCTTCACGAGTCTCGATGGAAACTAATAAAAGTTTCATATTTCAGATGGCATAGGCGTCGCCCCAGTAATGCGAAGCGTAGCGAATTGCTACCCCTAATAGAACTTATTCAGATAGTTGTCAGAAGAGCGTTTATATATATATATATATATAGCACTATTACAGGATTTGTGTCGAAAAGCGAAGAAAAATAATATTCTGAAAAAAAAAATAAAGAATAATTTTTGAAATCGAACGCTTTTTAATAAAATATTTTTGTTATTATTATTATCAGTTCAATAAATTTATTGCTACCCTTAGCAATTTTGGCTTGAGAGCTGATCATATCAGACGGTAACTGACGAATAATGGAATTCGTCCTTTAGCCTAAATAGACTATAAAGAAATTAATTCATTCTAATGATTGGTTACCAATAAACAACTTTTGAGAGAACTGAAGAAGGATATAAACGACTACATTATTTTTAATGGTAGTTTACTTGAGAACGAATTCAATATGAATCTACATCAAATTTTACGGAGAATCTAAATAGACAGAAAAAGAAATTATTATTTCCAATGATAATATACCAATAAAAGAATTATCCACCAGTTATATTACCAAACCTTTTTGAATACAAAACCCGAAAGGGTTTCTTACCAAACTTGTTGGGTGTCACGAGTTCCAAAGGGTTCAGCACCAAACGGTTATTAATTTTAATACTCCTAAAATTCTTTTACCTAATCCGAGATGTTGCTAAACCTCACACAGGTTTCGTATGATTCTACGGACAGTTATATAGTATAGTGAAACTCTACGAAATCTGGAAGGTTTCGTGTGCTACCTTATTTTTTTCAGTGTAATGATCATGTAGTTCTTTTTCTATTTCCTGTTGCGAAGTAATCTCTTTTCAATTAACTCTGAGTTTGCTAAAAGGTAAGGATTTCAGTCGATGGGTGTGAGAAAAATGTTTCCAAATGGTTGATCCTGATTTACCATGATTTTGTTGAATATTTGCTAAGAAATCATTCCATTTACTAGATTAGTATATATCTATTTCTGCTTGGACATGTCTAGTCATTTGACGAAGAAATTTACGATCATTTTCCTGTCGATAATTATAGTATCTGTTTCTGATCTTATTTAGTTGATTCAATTTTTCACGTAGCGGTAGCGGCAAAGTAAATTTCCATTTGGATATTTCGGTCTTGGTGGAAAATGTCGAAAAGGAAAATGTCGAAAATAAACAGGAAAGGAAAACATCGAAAAGGAAAATGTCGAAGAGGAAAACACCGAAACACAGAAAAAGAACTAGCGAAGAAAATTTGAAAGAGAAAAATTTCGAATATATTTAAAGAGATCAGCGGTAAAATTTAGTTGTTTTTGTTTTCATTGGTGACTCTTCGTCCAGTATATTGTATTCTACATTAAGTAGAGAAATATTTGTTATATGAAGTAGATATATAGTGAAACGTATAAAATCGATCGTGTTAGCATCACTAAATGATTTATTTATATACTTTAAAAATCAGTAGGTAGATAGTGTTGTTCCGATTAAAATGTGGAATTTTCATGACATCGACCATCGAACAAATAATACTTCAGAAGGTGAGGATATCACTGTTCTAAATCTGAATCATGTATACTGACTGTTTTCGACAATCCATGTGTAAGTCTATAACCTTCAATTTTCAAGTCGCTTATCAAGAAAATATCCCAATATTTGAAGCTTTATTCAGTTGATTCAAAGCGCACATGCTCATTTCGAACATATCTTAATCCAACTCCATACTGGTGCATGTATACCGAAACCATCAACAAAAGAAAAGCATTTCAATTGATGCTTGATATGTTACACAACAGATTTCGAGAAAAAGAAATCAGTTCTAAGGAACTATTATCAGGTTTATCATTGTTAATTGGAGAGAAAAATAAATAAAATTTCAATTATATGCTCTGCTTTCTCTCGTCCTTTTGCCCATGGCAAAAAAATCGTTACTTTTAAATGTTGCAAAACGCGTTAATGCTGGCTGGTTTAACGCGTTTCGCAGCTTCTAAATCGGTTAAAAACGCCGCGAGACGATACACTTTTCGTTTTCATTCGGGAATTCTGGTTCCGAAACGCGTTTTGAATAAGTGGGAAAAGGGTTTTATACGCTTCTCGTCATGGGAAACGCTGCGAAACGCGTTAGATCGGCCAGCATTAACGCGTTTCGCAGTGAATATATCCTTGTTTTATTTGCCATGGGTGTAACATAGAATTCATTATATATCAAGGCTATAAATTCGTCGTTCGGGCATTTTTCTTTTCGAATTTTTCTCTCAATCTCATTCTCATACATCATTTAAATTTTCGACGTTTTCCTTTTCGATGTTTTCCTTTTCGACATTTTCCTTTTTCTATTTTCTTCCGCCATTTTCCTCTTTCGACGTTTTCTTTTTCGACATTTTCCACCAACCCCGATATTTCTTGCCAATTCGTCAGCATTTTTTTAGTGCTGCTAAGTATCGAGTGTGATTTTTATACCATTCAACGATGGTCACATTAGCTGTGGCCAATGATTTTCGCAGTCTTATATTGGGTAAACTGGAGGCTGAATCGTATTGAAA
Organism: Rotaria macrura; assembly: GCA_900239685.1. Lineage (NCBI taxonomy): Eukaryota > Metazoa > Rotifera > Eurotatoria > Philodinida > Philodinidae > Rotaria > Rotaria macrura. The sequence continues at coordinate 66,063 of OENT01000739.1, read as the reverse complement.
ATTCCAAAATTGAGATAGATTCATGCATAAAATGTGTGGTTCGGTTCATATATTACTAAAAATGTGTTTAAAAGTGAAGTAAAGAAGATTTGATTGGACAGAAATCAGTATATAGTACCATATTTGTATGACATACTTGAGTGCTTCAATCTAATCACAAAGATTTCCGATCATTCATCTAACTTAGATGGTGTGATATGAGTATGTAGTTTCATGATTTTGTTCTTCATTCATAAAAAAAAATAAATATGAAACAATAAATCCGTGCATTCATATGCTACTAATGACATGAATGGTTTTTAAGTTTGAGAGCTTGGCATATGTTCTAGGGTTTCAGTATTTGTGAAAAATAATACTTGTATTCTTAAGCTACTTAATAAAATCTTTTCGTCTTGGGATCTGTAGATCGATGAACTCTGTTGTTCAAGGATCATGAAAATCAAAACAAAATTCCATTCGATCATATTCCTATAAAACGCGCTTTGCGTCGAAAACAACAATAACAGAACAAACGATTGCTTCTATCCCTCTTATATTTCATCAAACGGAAGATACTTACGAACTCGGTTCAGTTAGCGTTTAATTTAGTTTCGCATTATTCGTTTACATCGGTGGGTATCACATTAATATTTCACCTCACCTTAAGCAGAAGGATAAAATATTGGTAGAAATGCAACATCTCGGAAAACCGAACATAGACACATTTTTAAATAGGCAGACATGCTGCAGCAAAGGATTTGAAGTAAAAATTGATGCTAGAAATGGCATTTTCAAGGCTACAAGATTCCGGTCGATATTCTGACTTACATAAGTAATAGGTAAGCAATCAATGTGTACACTGATGCCTTAAGCTAAAATCTTCTTTCGATTTTTCACTCAATTGTTGTTCCTACTCAACACTACCCCTAGAGACCGAATAAGTATAAAAAGTTGAAAAGGCATGTCAATGTGACAAATTTGTTTGTTAGTGCAAAATGGTCTGACATTCAAAGTCCGCCAATTTATTAGACTTGCCGAAAACGTTTCCTCTTTTTAATCAATGGTATAAATTGAGCAGAAAGAAAAACTCTGATTGATAATGATGAATAGCACATATGAAGACGTTTGTTTCTAGTTTCTTTTTACATATTTCGAGAATAGATGCGATGATTTAAAGCCATTTTGAATCGAACACGACTGGAAAAAAGCGACCTTGAACTAGTTCGCCACATGGTATGATAGGAACACCGAGTAGCAAAGGTTCATTTGTGTTACTTCGTGTACCTTCAGCAAAGTAATTGAGCACCGCAGAACGTCGGGGTGCTGCGGTGTGATTACCAAAGGAACCATGTACCATAAGCGGATGATGAAATGAAGCATAACCTTTTCTCAACAAGCTAGGCACAGGTCGAAATTGCTGTTTCTCCTCATCGGTTAATACTTTCTTGATACTGTCCATGTCTTTGAAGTCGAAATCAGTAACCGGTAATGGAACTTGTTTACCATCGCGTTTGCGATACCACTGATGCGAACCTGGTACGAACTGAAGCGTCCCATTGTCTTCGGTTTGATCATCCAGAGCGATGTGTACAGTTAGATGTTGCATTGGTTCAGTGCGGGTCCAATAAGAATAATCTTGATGCCAAGCGACTGGGCCACCGTGAAAAGGTGGCTTGGCAAACAACTGATCATGCCAAAACTGTACGGAAACAAGCTTTTGCTCTGGCACATGACAAGCACCAAGAAGTTGTGATGCAGGCACGGTGACGTTCGGCAAAAAAATAAGGTCATGAAACAGAGGTGTTATTCTCCAGTGGCCCAACATATGAGTAAGGATCTGATCAGGATCTTCAGTTTGATTCGAATGATATTCATGAAGAAGATGTCGACCGGGCAAGTTAAGTCGATGAGCATCATTTTGAGCATTCGCATTCGAGAGATCTCCTTCGTTCCAAAGAAGAAACTGTTTGTATTCATCAAGAAGTTGATCACATTGCTCATCTGTAAGAACGCGAATTTGACTTAAATATCCATTTATCTTGTAGAATTGGATTTGTTCATTAGTTAGTAAGTAAGACTTATAATAGTTGCAATCGGTAGGCAACGAGCCGAAAAGTTTTCCGATGGGTTCGGAAACAAATGAGAGATCTGCAACATCCTCTTTTATGGGCGCTTCATTTTTGACAACAGGACGCTCAGGCAGAGTAGCCATTAGAGTAGTGGTCATCAGCTATAAAATAAAAGTAATACGGTGACATAAAATCAAAGCAAAGATATCACTTTGATTTTATCTCCTCGCTGAAGTAGTCGCAAACTGCATACAGGGCACAAAAGTGAAACTTATTTCTTTGGTGACAGGACGAGCAGTAAGAATGAATGATACCATTGCGTAGATAACATGATATCAGATAAAAAGACAGAAACATGACAGAAATCTCAGAGTTTCATTTATATGATGCTTCGAAAAACGTGTATGCGTGGAGTTTTGTATGCTTTTTGCTGGACGTAATTCGGTTGAAACGAAAAATATCGAAAATACAAGGGGGATAAATATCGAAGGGAAATATACTGTAATGGAAAATGGTCGAACATTTCTAAAGAGCTACCATGGCTGAGTGGTTACGTTGTTAGACACGTATTCACAAGATAGTGTGATCAAATCTCAGTACTATCATCCATGAAATGACCTTGAACAAGTCACTAAGGCCTTGTCTACACTAGAAAAGCTAATGCTGAAGTAAGGCACGTGATTGGTCGAAAAGTTAATTCAGATTTAATGCACCAATCGAGAAAAAACTTCATCAGCTAATACTTATAAATGTGGACGTACGTAGATTTAATCCGAAATTAACGCCGCATCATTTTTCTAGCGTATGATCCGTGGTCTAGTGTTCGATGATTCAGTCGCCAATTCTAAAACTACAATGATTTAGCACACTTATGCATTAAGAAATACACACGCTTTCTGTAAATTGAATCTAATTTAAATATAATGCAATTTCAATTTGGTGATAAGAATAAATAGATACATTGGGTGAATCTTTTTTTTGCATAAAAGACTCATCATGATTGAGGTTGCGCACAGCGTAACGTGTGTTAAAGAAAGATCAACTATCAGAAAGAATATGACTGTGTGTATGTGGCATTATTGTTCTTTTTCGCATCTTTGAATTTTTTCAGGAGTTTAGCATAAATCGCTGCTGATAATCTTCGCTTTAATTTTTACAATACAAAGTTTTAAACAATTAGATATTCATTGTTTTCTCATCGAAGAAACAATTTTACCCACAAGAGATGTTTTCAAAGAAAAGAAGAACTGATGTATGATTTTTGTAAGATTACTCATCTGGCTGAGTTCATATCTAAAACTTTGAGTGACACCATAGCGCTGTTAAACGAGAGATGAATAAGAAAAAATTGCATTGCATTTCAAGTGAAATAGAAAATAAAGCTGCTTTACATTAAAAACAATTTTTTTAAATTTATG